>BSQZ01000078.1:1342541-1647541 GCA_033239005.1 Lamellibrachia satsuma | reverse complement strand
GGCACTCCATCCATCTTTCTCCCAGGTGCCGCCCCTATTTTGAGGGGTTGTCATGGTAAAAAACCGGCCAGCTTGTCCGTGCTCCGGTATCATTGTATCATTGTTCATATCTTGTTTGTATCAGCTGGTCTAACATGTCCCATAGATCACTGGATCAAATTCTGTCAGCGCAGTGCTGGGGTATCCAGATGAAACGCCAGCCTTAACCGGAGCCACATGGCCTCTTATCCGATTACAGCCATTCATCAAACTTTATCTCCCCGCCAGATCAGCTGCTTGAAAGCCGAGGGTGTCCAGGATAGGAAACTCTTAAATGGATATTTGTAATATGAAGTGTGAATCACGGAAGCCATGTGTGGTAGAGATCTTATTTGATACTGAGCCACCCAGTTGAATTCACATTGGTTTGTTTAATCTGTTTTATCATAATACCGGTTATGATATGGCTTATATAAGTGCGTCTTTTATGGCACCTCACAGATTGAGTTTAGCGCCAGAAGGCAGGTTTTGACGTTTCATTGCTTCAGTGGTTACTTGGCTGTTTTATTTTGTTTGCATAGTGTTTAGTGCAAGGCCGGTTTGTTTGGTTTATAGACTTTTAGGGCAAGGCAATTTTATATTGTTTATACAGTTTTAATACAACCGTTCTTGTTTATAGAGATTTTATTATCAATCAACAGTGGGCATAAATGTGTGAAAATTATATCATACCACATTTCCAAGATAATTTCATTTCATTTAAAGTGCAATAATGATGACTGAATAAAATAACTAAATATGGAAGTTTAAGTAGTCATTGATAATAAAAATGGTAGGTTGTAATTTTCAGGTTTTGTGCAATTTTAGTTAAGAAACTGTTAATAAATAAAAAAGAAAAAACAGTTATACATTTGTTTCACTTGCCATTCAGCAGTTTTCATTGTGTGACTTCAAAAACAATAACAAAAGTTTTCTTTTGTTAGTAGGCTAATTTGTTGTTTTTAGTTTGACAAGTGAGCTGTTGCAGTATTGTTATCCACTTCGTAAAGTTGCAAAAAAAAAATATATTTAAAATATATATTTAAATTATTCTTGTTTATTTGTACAACAAATTGATGCAATATTTCTATAACAAATTCACTGTATTTTAACAGCCTTCAATGTATTTTATTTCCTACAAATATTATGTTATACAAAAATTTCAGTATAATGTTTTATATGATTTTTTTTCTTCATAAAATATATACGTAAATTGTGATTAAATATCTATCATGCAGTGTAGAATAAATATAAAATAAACTTGACATGTGTAATGGTAAAATAAATATGTGATGGTTAAAATTGATCACCAGTAATGGTTTAAGTAGAAGTTGCAATACAATGACAGCTAAACACTAAATGATATAATTATAAAGTGAGTGAGAATTACATATAAAGTTGTATGAAAAGTAGATAATAACAATTTGCAGAGGTAATGATAGAAGGAGACATTTGTCATAACAGCATCTTTAGTTCAATTCTTTTTTCTAAATGAAAATAGTAACATACAACATAATATGTACATATTAAAGATTTTTTTCAAGTAGAAAGGGAGAAAATAGATGTGCATCATTTATTAATTAAGCACTTTCCTCCAGTAACAACATAATGTGTACATATTAATAGCAAACATAAATGTATGCTTTGTTGTTAGTAAATAACGGATATGCATTGCATTTGCAAATATATATTCTGAAGTAAATAAGTTGCTCCTGAAATGTATAAGTTGCTCCTAAACATTGCCCTTGTACAAATGTAGCATGTATGTGTTATTTTAACACCTTGCCAGCAGAGTGACAGCACTGGCAGCAGCACTTTGTTTGAGTTTCCTCTGGAAATGGGAAATGAGAAATATGTGGTTCCTGGGCTGTGGCTGGGCAACGAAAAAAAGCACCTGGCTTGGGAAGCATTACTGTCCCTGTCGGCTGCCCGTCCACGCCATGTGGTATGTGTTGTTTTCTAGGCTTGTTTACATCAGACGGGCCTGTCTGTGGCGGCAGTCGCATTTACAGCCGTCCTCATTAATCATACACATGTCAGCAGAGTGATCATCCCCGGGAGCCAGAGATTCCTCCCCCCTACTGCCTAGGGTGGAGCCCTCCATTCTCCCCCAGTCTGTCTTGTAGTTAAAGGTGCCTCCTCAATTCTCATTTTTTTCAGTGTCTCATTTTAGAATAATTTTGCGAACAAAATTACCTATCTTGTTTGTATCCATGACAACATGCTTGCTTGTTTGTACCCATGACAACATGCTTGCTTGTTTGTACCCATGACAACATGCTTGCTTGTTTGTGTATTTTTTTAATTTTTGGTTTAATCATTGGACAAAGTCATAAATTATGTTTGACCAGGCCTAGTAAAAATTTGCCACAAAAGTGTCTCCGCCTCTGTACACTATAACTTACAAAGCTATTCACACTTTCAAGAGTTACCCAATGTAGCAGTCTATTCTATATATTTTGCAAGGTAGATTATTCTGCAGAGACACATGCATTATTGAGAAGATGTCCATGTTGAACAAATGGGTCACATTTCAACATGGTTGTTTGGAAGATATAATGGACAAGAACTATGTATAAATTACATATCTGTGATATTCTCTACAACACTAAAAATTTATGCAAAACTACATTTTATCTGGTTATGTAGATGAAGCAGTTTATGTCCACTTTCTGAAATCGTGCAAAATTGTTTAAGAAACTTTAACTGAATATACAGTTTGTTCATCATAACGTCATTCATTCAACATAAGGTCATTCATAACATAATGTATATACTTCACAGTATTGAAAAAGTTTCATTTAATCAAGGACAAAATAAATATGTACAAATATGTAAAAATGTATCACTATTGGTTCATGTGCATAACATGAAAATGGCTTGCTTAGTTTTTTATGTTAATTTGTTAGAATCCACCCATGCATACATAACAAATTATATATAAATCTGTGATTTGATTTACTTGACCTCCTAGTAACAATCTCATGATATGTTTAAAAATTGTTTATTTCATTATATTGTTTTTGTGTGCAGGAAATGATTCATCTGCAGCATGTTTACAATCTTTTGTCCAGTTTGTTAAATATAGCATACCACTCGCTTTTTCACAATTTATCATCTTACCAATGCTGAATTGAAAAAAGAAGTGGCAGCGTAAAAAAGAACTAATAGCGTTTATGATCAATTTGCTCACAATTTGTCAAGATCTCTGTTTCTCAGTTTGTTTTTGATAAACTGACATTTTGATCATTAACAAGTTTGTTGTAATTAGTATAAACATGTTGATATATTCTCTTGTGTATAAAAATCATACATGAAAATGTTTTCTAATTTTATAGCTCTCTGTATTTTTGTAAAAATTCATGTATCTTTATTTCAACTTCATGGACAGTGTTTAGGTTTGACGAATAAATGTCCAAACTAATTATATTTTCCATGTTGTCCTACCTGTATTGGCTGGACTCAGTCATGACTTATAATAATAATAAATTTCTTATATAGCATCTGATCCATCCAAATAATTGTTCTGGGTGATGTACAATATATTATATTATCATCATAAAATCATACACATTTAAATCTACTAAAATTAATATACATACATAAAAGCAATTTTTTTGTAGGATTAATTATGGTCACAATGGTTAGAAAAGTATAAAATAGTTTTGGAAGAGATACATCTTGAACTGCTCAACACTCTTGCATCAATGCACTAGGGTAGGACGTTGCCATTGCTACTGTGTCCATGTGTCAGGGCTGGGCCATGGGCTGTGTGATTGTCATGCAGGCGTGGTATTAGCAGCCTCCCTGTTGTGGCCGGCTTCCTGGCCGCACTAGGCCAATTGATTTTAAGGCAATGTGACTTTGTTTTGTGATTTATATTGGTCGTTAAGAGTCACCTGTCTGAAGACCTGGCTGTTTCCACTGTGCTCCCAGCTTCCGGCTATTTATGAACAAGGCTTTCCCCTTTCAAAAGGTTGATTCTTAATCATCATCCGAAAGGCTGGTGATCATTAGAAGGTTTGCTGAAGGTGGGCTGGGTTGTGGGTGGGGGCTCTGTGGGAAGGAACACTGCTAGATAATCCCAGGTTTTAATGCACCCCCATGACTGTGATATAGACTGGGATGGCATGCAGAAATTAGTTTATAAAAAATGATTTCAGTGGATAATACTCTGTAAAAAATAGCAATGAGGTTTATATGAAACAAGTGTTTAAATAAGCACGAAATCAAGAACAAAATATTTACTTAAAGACTACATTGTTAGGGGCAAATTATTATACAAATAATATATTAGGTGTAGCACAATATTGACCTAGTTTTCTGTTTTTGTCTGTGTTGGTAGATCACCACAGATACAGCAAGTGTTTATTTTCTTGTTGACACCAATGTTAAGTACAGTTAACGCCATTACATGTGACACGAAATGAGATTTGTAAAAGTGCCACATGTCTTTTTGCCCTGATACCAACCCTGTAATAGAGTTATCATAAAATGTACAATTATGTTTTCAGTAAAATCATCTTAACAGATGCTCTCTGAAATTTGTCACCCAAACTAGTAGATTTTATCAGTGGATCCAACCATTATTGATAATACATTCGTAAGCAGCCACCCAACTATTAGAAATTTAAATCTATGTTATTTAATTTTCATGTTAATTTTTTCACTATACAAGTACTCTGCAAAAAGTGTGCGTTTCAAAATGTTCTGCACTACATTTATGTAGCACAAATTTCAGAAGTAAAACAGTGATCTGTTCCCTGCCATCTTAGTATTCATAACCATGTTTAGTTGTGTGTGCCCGTTATATTACATTGATGGCTCTAGCCTTCCCTTGGAACTTTTTGCCAGTTGCCTAGCAACAGGGGTTAGAGGTGGGTGGTGTGGGCCTTGTGTAATTTCAGAGTGCCAGTCTTGTTTCAGCTGCCCGTTAGTCATTATGTTTTCTAAGGCCTGTCTGGCCTTTACAGTTCATTTAGCGAGCTTTGCACATTCTAACTTCCCCTGTAGACATAGGTCGGGACAGAGAGCTGGCAGGAATCTCAATCAGTTGCTGTCCCCATTCAGTGAAAAATTCCCACACATGGGTTTCGTTTTTGAGCAGGTGTTTTTTACCAACGAAAACATGGGTTGGGCACGTGTTTCTACCAACTGTTCCACGTGGTACCTACATAAAGTTGAAATAGCTGCCGATAAATTGTTTACCTGCAATTTTGCTATTTTCCTGTTGATACAAACTCTACAATCTGAACACGTTATAGATTGAGAAAAAAAATTGGGAATTTTGTGTTTTAAAGTAGCCTTCTTATAATATGCTAATTTTACCATTTTTATATGAATTATTTGTATTATATATATACATGTGTATATAAATTTTTTCATGTTATTTATGGTAGGACTATTTTTATTAAAATAATTCATAGACTACATTTTACAATAACTATTATTGGTATGGTTTTTAATCTAATTTTCCGATTAGATGTATGTAAAGCGCCTGAGAGGAATCTTGATTGAACGGGCCCAATATAAATACTTTTGTTATTATATTATTATTAAGCATGGCACATAGATGGGTGACTTGTAGCAGCCTGTCTACATGAAAGAATATGAAGTGGAAATGTCTCCTGTGCTGTACATCAGACCCAGTAGACAGACTGTGTTGGTGTTGCTGGGTTCATCTGTGGAGTAAGGCCAGCCCCCTGTCAGGCCCTGTCAGACCCAGTCAACCCAGGACCTTTGAAGTGAAGCCTCAACATGCAGTCTACAATGCTTATAGGAAGTGACAAGTTTGCTCCACGTACAAGTAAATCACCTGAAGACACATTTGAATTGCTATGTACATGTGTACTGTTCCATCGGGGCCCTGTGAGCTACTACGCTTGTGAGAGAAGACAGCCGGTTGATTTTATTTAACCCGGTGAAATTTCTCCCTTTCCTACCCGTGCGGCTTGACGCAAATTCAAGCGAGCAGACCCGACACCTTGCCAAGTTATCAACGCCACTTGATTTGTGTCACGTCCAGCGGAAATTATATACGTTTTTTTGCACTAGTGAGACAAATTACCTTTGTTGTCAGCGATCTCGATCCTGATAGTTACTGATACCGTATCATTTGCGTGTCATGTAATAGATATGTAATGGTGTTGACAGCTTTTAATTTTCGCATTTGATACGGCCTCACACCCATATTTCTTTGTGAAGTTCTCAGGCAAGGTTGTCAGGTCACAACTTCTTTATACATCACATCTGATGAATTATTTTTCTTGTAGGCTGCCCTGACAGACGTTTATGACAAGTAAACGAAAATTGATATTTGCTGTGGTCGTTGAAGCATCAGTGGCACAAATGAACGAATACCTGCAGTTGAAGTTTACGCCGAGAATTAACATCCATAGATGCATAAATAATTTTGTTTTGCCGCGGTTCACCTGGCAATGGTCACATGTCCATCTGTCTGGAGCAGACTGCCTCGTTTACGCACTTTGTGAGCATGGCCATGAAAAAGGCAGTGGGCAGGTTAATTACAAGGCAGAAGGTACAATTGCGCAGTTTGCCCCCCCTCCCCGACGAGGAGACCAACACTTTCCGTTTCAGTAGCTTCGGCATTTGTTCGCCGCCAGGACCCGTGTGGGTTTAACAGGCCACCGCTGAACATATAGGTCATGTGTGATTGGTAGTCCCGCAGCCAGCATCTACAATAACATCAAAGAGCATATGTTTGTGGTGCCAGCTAGTTTGCATATTCTAATAACGCCATCCATCATAGAATGCTGGAAAAAGTGTCCTGACAGATTAATGACATGAGCTGTAGTGGCCAATACTTACTTCTTGACATTTGCATTCCGCAGTGTGACCTTTGTGCTGACCTTGTGGCAATGTCCCATTGGTTAATGAATAAATCTTCCGCAATGGCAATACGACAGATGTTACCTCAGTGATGGCATATTTTCAAAGGTGTCCGTTTATAAAAGAAGAAAAGGAAAATATTTTAAGCCAGTCTTCTAGTCGCGGTTTTATGAATATTAGAAAGCATCTGCAATTGTTTCTCATTTTCTGTGATGCAATTAATAAAAAAAACAGTAGAAATTAAATTCATGCTAATATTGTGTTTTATTAAGTTGTTTTTATAGCATATATCAGCTGCCAGTGTTTAATCAATTTATAATTATTAATTAAATATTAGCAGCTGATCCAGATATAGAAACAACTTATTAAAGCACAATATCAGCACAAACAAATGTAATTTTATAAAATTATTAATAATGCACAACGTGGTTCAGGCTAGTGTGTTAACACATTTAGATGTAGCATGTGTAGCAAATGGTTAAATAAAACCCTTTGACAATAAGTTTAGTTTTGCTCACTTAGTTCTTCCGAAATTGATTTATTTTGATGTCTTCAAACTGTGGGAATAATCCCTATTCCCTATTTGGTATGGGCAGAAGATTTATGTGATACTTCTATCATCAAATAATAAGTTTTCCCAGGTGGGCTGAATAGGGGCATAAACTCCCTGAAACCCTGTTGTGCACTTTGGAGCTTCTTGGCACATGGCTGCAGTGATGGCTAAGTGAAAACCCATGTTCCGGTGGAGTTATTCGTCTATCGGAGTACTTGAAAGGTTATCACTTTGTTCCATGCTAACCTCCCCCCTTCCTACATGCAATGAGACATTCTTTACAGCGCTGCTGTAATTAATAAACTTTTTAGTAAATATAATTGTGTTTTGTTACCCGGTGAAACTAACGATTCTGGTTTCAGATGCCTTTGTAGTTTTTCCGATGATTTCCGGCGCACGTGATAAATGTCTTGCTGCATGCAAAACTTAAATGTGAGACTGATTTATAATTTTGCACGGAAGGTTGCTTCAACACGATTCTTAGAACTGGAGCTTTGTATACATCTGGCCAACTAGTGGCTTGGTTTTCACAATTGAAAAATGACCCCTGTCTGGATAGCAGGCAGCAGCTGACTGAAGGGGGTTAGAGGGGCTGTCAGATGCCCCACCCCTAACACCAGACAGGCTGCTTCCAGAGACAATAGATAACAAATAGGGAGAAAAGATGGAAACTATGTTTCATGACTGTGCAGAGATGCTTGTAGTGAATTTCCAATGTAAAAGATTAAACCACTCATGACAATTTTGACAATCATTGCATCCACTTTGTCACTTGTGGACTGGACCTGACATCTAGTTTTCAAAGCACAATAAACATTTTAGTTAAGGATATAAAATCCAACTGGTGGGTATCACCACATGCAGCCTTTGTGCAATAATTATTTCCAGTTTTGTATATAATCATATTAAGCTATTCGATCATAGTAAGCTATTCACCAAACAAATTGACTGGGGATGTCCTTCTTTTATTATTCGCATTCTTTATTACTGGTACAGAACCCAGAAATTCACTGTCAAATCGTGTTGTAGCTTCTCAGAATTTGTTACCATTTCAAACGGTGTTAAGCAGGGTGGAATCCTTTCTCCCCATCTTTTTCACGTTTACATGGATGGCTTAAGTGTAAATTTTAATAAATATACAAATTAGCTGTCTTTATGCAGGAACCATAATGAATCATATGATGTATGCCGATGACCTTTGTGTTTTTTCACCTAGTGTTGCTGGGTTGAGAAAACTCACCGATTGTTGTGCCGAGTACAGCAATATGTTTGATATAACATACAATGCCAACAAATCTTTCTGTATGGTTATTGATAACAAACCAAGGGACAAGAAAAATATTCATCCTGTTGTTATCAATAACCGTACACTACCTTACACTAAGAAATGTAAATACCCTGGCCATATTATAAACAATAACCTTACTGATGATGACGATATTGCCAGGCAGAAAAGATGTATCTATGCACAGTTAAATGCTTTAGCCAGAAAATTTAACTTATGCAACAGTTCCATTAAAACAACTTTATTTAATTCATACTGTGGTTCAATGTACACCTCAAGTCTTTGGTGTCATTTTAAAAACAGAGTCTGAAAGGTATTACTGTTGCTTATAACAACAGTTTTAAAATTATACACAACTTGTCACCCTCTGTAGTGCAAGTCATGTGTTCGCTACTAATTAAGTTAAATCCTTTAAAGAACGCATTCGCTCATCAATTTTTAGCCTTTTATGCCGGTTGAAAAAATCTGACAATATACTTTTTAAGAATTATTTTCACACTTATTTATTATCAAAGTCCATTGATTAAACATTGGATTGATCAATTGTAGCTGTTAATTCATGATGTTTGTAATTTTCTCACAAATATATTTTTTATCCTGACTTATTTTATATATATTTTTACTACACGTCATGTATGTATATTTATATATATATATATATATATATATATATATATATATATATATATATATATTCTTTTCTACATGTACCTCTATTGTTCATCATGTGTGTATATTTATGTTTTTTTAATTGTATGTATATATAATATTATGGGCTCTTGTCTGAAATAAAACATTATTATTATTATAAAAAATTATTATATGCCTGTTTGATTGGATTCTTCTTTGCTGTCAGTCTAATGGTTCACTGAGATATATATGAAAAGGTTTATTTCTCTGTGCGCCTGGGATATTGGTTGTATGCTATATATGTTGATTAAAATTTCCAGATGACTATCTCGACAGTTTGACACTACGATGAAAACAAATCTTAGAGTAACTCATGATCCCTTGTGTGGTACTCATCAATATGTGTGCTATCAAGCGATATCGAATCGGCTCAATGATATATGACCCTTATTGGTGCATTCATACGTGCGTGATTCAATTCAGCAGTCGCTCCGGTTTTTGGTTTCAGTTTTGCTAGTGGCAGTTTTGTGCCATCTGCCGCCAATGAGTCCTGACAAAGTAATAATGCGACCAGCAATGCAAAACCAGACGGCGGCATCTAGATGCACGTTTAAAAAACCCTATTGGACAATTTGATGAAATTAATTTCTGCTGGTGAAGATTTCCATCGGGTCTGCAGTCGTGTGCGATTCCATTGGCTGTGTTTACGAGATGTGGGTATGAAGACAACCAAGGTTCTTGATCATTAATGTGAACAATGACACAACTGTGATAATGATGGTTACTGTAGGGCAAGAGCCTAGCAGGAATTACAGATAAACCGCCTTATGTTGACTGTAATTATAGCTCTTTCCCTGGGCTCTTTGCGCCACCGATTTGGTAATAACAGTGAACGGCGGTAATTTGGACAGCACAAAGTTACTAAGTTACCACGACAACTTGCACCGGATATTAAGTGAATTCCTTTGACTTCAGCGGATGACGAAGAGAAAGGAACATCAGTGGCTAGAAGCCGCATTGTGGTTTAATTGGCGTTGAAAATAGCTGTGGTTAGGCTGCTGATTAGCCAGGCTCGTTTCCTGATTTCTGCGGTCATAACTATGGCTTCTATTAATAACTGTAATTGGGTAATCCCTGAAGCCTTATGAGGATGATTTCTTTATTAATATTTCCTGCAGCTATCCTAATGCCAGGGTCCATCTGTCTATTTAAGAACATTTTTATTTATGAAAACTTTAAATTTTAGGAAATGATGATCAGTCATTGGTATAATATTACTAATATAACTTGTTTTTTAACTGTACATTTACATAGTTTTTTAATTATATAATTAACATAATAAACTGGTTTTCATATGATATTGTATAAGTGATTACAGCGCATTATTTAATCACATAGAAGAATGTTGACAAACCCATTTAATTATTAATTTTGCTTCAGTTTTTATTTGAGAATAATTTTCAACTCGTCAATTACTAACATAGTCTGAGTGCATTTATTCAGTCACTGTCCTTCTAATTCTACGATGACACTATTTGCAAGCTTTTAAAAGTAATATTAAGATGAAAATATAACCAGTACAAATGTGTGAACAGCACTAGCAGGTAGTGCTTTTGTGCCACCATTTCTTAATTTCTTGCAGTAAACTATTTTCTTGCTTTGTCCTGTCAATGTCCTTCCTTTGTCCTGTCAATGTCCCTCCTTTGTAAATTATTTTCTTTGTAAATTATCAGTTATTTTTTGCTCTTCATTGATAAAGAGGCAAACTATATAACATGGACTTGCAACAACTGTTTTACTTCTTGATGTCCGTTTCAAGAGAAACAGCACAGATAAACCCTGTGTGCAATCTGAAATTTAAGGAATTGTATGCTTGGGTGACTGTTAAAATTTAAAGCTGTTTTAACGGTTTCTTCCATATGAATAGTCTCTTGTTACTCACTAAATAGTGATAAATCACGGACACTTGTGAGTCTTTGTTCAGCCGAGGTCTGCCAGGATGTCGTGGCAGCTTGTACAACATACGTAGCTTAGCTGGATGACTGAGTCAAGTGGCGTTTCACCATAGCAAACTCGCCAAATGTTGCCTGCTTGATTCTCTGAAGTGTACTGCCCAGAGCCATCATCCCACAGTAGTCTATTTCTGCAACGTTTATCTTGAAAATTGCATTAGTAGCAGTGGTGATTGTGGGAATTTCTTTTCAGTTAGCCATATAATTTCTTTAGCTATGCTGCATATATTTTTGCTTTTGTTTTGTGGCAGTGCAGTATTATTTTGTAAACTAATACACTTGTAAATTAAATGTTTTAATTAATTTTATCGATTAAATAAAAATTCAGCCTGCATTAAACATATTTTAATGTAATTAGTTCAGACAGGCTGTATAATCCAATGTATAAACATTAATTTTGTCACAACAGTATAGTGATTAAATATACCTTCCTATTAGGACTAGTTAAAGTTATGGAGAATTCATGGTTTATCAACGGCTGATAGAATTTGTTAGTAAATATTCCGTTTATGATGAAACATTACGTAAGCTTAGTTGGTGTTTGTCTTTGACTTGGTTGAGCACACAAAATCCTCCAATTTTATCTCTGCCCAAACCACTAGGAACAGATTTTGCTAATATTATTAGGAACGTTGTGTAAATATTTACATTAGCTGGAGGAGGATGAAAAGATTAGCGCGAGTATCCCGTGGATTTGTTTAAATTTCCGCTGCCGCTATTGTTGCTCAAGAGAAATGTTATCATCCGTACATTAGGATCACTGGCGTTATACCGAACATAGTGGGGAGATGGCAGATAGTCGGCATTCATAACTGATAACTAGTCTGTGATTTCATACAATTAACTAACATTTCGTAGTCTTTGTATGTAAACGGTGCACAAAATGTGATATTAGTACTGAGCCATTGTGCCAACATACGTCTGTCTCATTGAGAGCGTTCTTTAATGTGACAATGAGTACTAAGTTTCTCCTGTAAACTTGGGGGTGATGTTTTTTATCAGTGGTAATGCGCGTTAACGTATTAGCAGAAGAATAGGGTTGTTGGTCCCTGTTGCCATTCCACATGATTCCACTCTACCGTGAGATGGGATTTTCTTCCACTTTCATTATGTCTTTTCACAAGTCACACCTGTTTCCCGCCTGGTGGTATTCTGTGTGGGTTGGGTTTAACCATCCCACCAGCGGTTTACCCTCAGAGGGGTGCAGTGTAGATATTGTAAGCCACAGGGCGCAGTCATGAAGAAGTGCATGTTTAACCCCTCTTCATATTCAAGTCACAACACAAAGTGGCATAAAGCTAATCTGATAACCCTTCATTTATTGTTATGTTTACCCCTTTTATGTCCCGTCATTATTATCTTTTAGCTGTTCCATGTTTTGTATTGAATTATATCCGCGAGTAAGCAATAAAACACATGATTTACCACAAAGGAATGGTTTTGTTCAAGCGGAAAGGGGATTTAATAGTAAAATTCTAATAATATATTTTTCATTAGTTAATTGATTAAATGTTACAGTCTTATTCTGCATGAAAGAGAAATGAAAAAAATTTACTGGTACATTTGTAACAATATAATTTGTGTACACCGAACAATGTGCTAAAATATTAAAAGTACAAACATGTTTGCCCTTTGACCCCTGCCAGTAATGGAGGTAAATATTAGCTTTAGAATGATTGCTTGCAAGTGAAATTTGAGGGGTTGTTGGCCATAAAAGGAACTCCTTACAGATGTGATGCATTAATTTTTCATCACTCTGTTGTTCAACAAATCATGCACATTACTTCCACCACACTAACAGCACCATTATGAAAATGATATGCGGAATATTCGTAGTAAACATGGCCAGGTTCATGGGAATGTTGCACAACATCCTTAGGAGCTAAATATATTTGCCTGCACAGCTTGTATTCGGTGCTACGTTCTCGTTGTGGACAAATTTATGCATGTTTAAGGGTTGTTATTCGATGCACTTGAAGTAAAAATATCATGAGCAATGCAGGTTGTGATTCCATTACATGTTCTTAGGTAGCACTGACGTGGATGTATTGGTAATGACCTGAGTGAGAAATGTATTGCGTCTTTGTCCATGGGCTTACCTTAGCACGGCGTACCTGGGTGTTTATATACAGACAGCCACTGAGTGGTCATAAGGAATTGGTCAAGAGCCGATCGATCAGACAGACTGAGGGATTTAATATCTAGTCCTTAAACTGGACAACACTGTTGAATTCTTGTGGCATTTATGTTGCCAGTAAGTGGATTATCGTCTGTTGAAACTACTGCTTATGCCGTTGCTGTTGTCAGCTGCGCTGTTTAAATTATGCAAATATGATGTGAATGGGCTGAGTAAAACATACCAGCGCAGTCGGGCAAACAGTCGCCTCATGACTGTTGTCGCCAGCTCGTTGAATAAAGTCAAGCCGTTTCGAGTACTTTAGAGCTATCCCGTCGTATCGTTGAATGTTGTTGAATCTCTATGCCTTTTCAAATGCGAGTTATTGTAACGTGAATGGGCCTATTGGCAAACACCACCGTGGCTGTGGTGGTTTCCTGAGCTGTCAAATACCATATTCATTTATACCATGTTAACACAAAGAAATTGGCTTCTGGGGTTTTGAAAGGAATTTACTGAGGGTGTGTATAATATTTATGGGCAGGGCAGTTCAGAATAGTTTTAGGCAGGATGTCTATACACATTTGTGCGATATGTGATGATCGATAAAACAACCAACCTGGTTACATTTTCTGTTTTGCTTTGTAGTTATCTTGCCACTTTAGTAAAAACACTTTTGGAAAGGTAAAATTTATAGCCTGTGTTCTGTGGTATTTATCATGTCAGCACTGATGGGCTAAGTTATCATCACGTGTTGCAGTAATAGTGCAGTTAATTAGTAATGTGCATGCATGTTCATAAAAAAGTGTAGTAATGTATGATAATATCCATAAATGCCTCAAATTCAGTTTCTACTGAGAGCTTGTCAGGTCGTTGATGAAATATAATCCAGACAAGCCTGCATCACGACACATGATTTACAACAGTTTACAGAACTTAATATTGCAATCGGCACCTCGGAAATACATAAATAAGTGTATAATATTTCATGTGACACCTGTGGGAGCAATGTTGGTTAATGTGTGAACATAAACATGTTGAATATAATTAATAACCTTATAACTGACCTAATAACTTGTTTGTCGAAACTTAAAAGAAACAATAAGACGAATACAGCTTTTTGTTCTAAAACTAAGCTTGACCTGGGCAAGTGCACTTTCTCTGTAGCTGCGCCCAACATTTTTATCAATTCCTGTCACTTTTAAATCATCTGAAACTATATCTACTACAAAAAACAGAAGACATATTTTTGTTTCGAAATTGCATTTCTACCCTAAATCCTTTGAGGTCATTCGCTCTGATTATGACTTTTGAGCATCCGTATTGTTCATACCATGCTTTGTGTTTCTGGTTTGTTGCTTTATTATCATTACCAAAAATCTAGAGTCTATCCATGGACACTGTGGAGACATATAAAACTATGCTATAAATTTAGTCCCCCCCCCATATTATTTGTGCATTCGAAATGTTTGTATCACGTCTGTGTAATAATTGTATCTGTATAATAATGATGGTATTTCGTCTTTCTGTAGGTGACGTTTTAGACAATAGCATTGGCTCGGGGGAAGGAACGGCGGATGAGGACTCGGAAACGCCGGGATCACAAAAACGGCAGAAGAAGCGGGGCATATTCCCGAAAGTAGCGACGAATATAATGCGAGCATGGCTCTTCCAGCATTTAACAGTGAGTCAAAGTTATATCTTCTCACACTGTACACAGTCACTGCCTGTTGTTGAGTGGTGTGTGCATGCATGTTTGGCTTTCAAATGCTACGCTCGATGGAACTGATAATTTAATTGCTGCTCAAATGGTAACTTTGTAAAATCACATTCCCATCAAAATACACTTTTTACAGATCGCTTCAACATGCAAACGATTTCATTTTGAAGCTCCACATTTATGTATAATAGCGGACATGATTTCTGACCACTAAACAGGCTGTTGTCCACTCCCCGCACCTACCATCTACCCCACCAACTATCCTTTATGTAGTTGTGTGCCAGGAGAGAATTTGGTTTCTGATGAGTTCCTTTGAGAGCCTTGCCAGTAGGGCCTCAGGACATGGTCTAAAGTCACAGGCCAAGTGGCCCAGTGGAGAGAAAACTAGGCAATATAATTGAGAAAAGAGCAGCAAGGGATTACTGTTGAATTGACCTGGGACTGTCCACATAATGGTCCAGTGCACAGATTTTAATAGGTCCTGGCACCAAATTGAAGGCAATAATTGATTGATGAGAGACATGGAAAGAGAGGATTTTGAGTTTCTACGGTTCAAAATGCGTGGTTTATGACAGCCACAGCGGTAGAAGAACCTAGTGTGAATCTTGGGTAGAGACAGTGAGAAATAAGCACCCCCCCCTGCCCACAGTGTAATGGTTACCCCTGAAAAGTGAATGACCAGCTGTTTGTGATTCTACGGCCAGAGTATAGGGTGTGTGGAAAGTTAGGGTGTCAAAAGCTATAGAATTTCAGTGAAAAGGAAATGGAGAAATTTGACATTTTGTTGCGCCCTGTTTGGTTGCACATCCTTGAAGCTCTCTCCTCGACTGATTTAGCCCATCGCAAATCAGGTTCGTTGGTGTTCAAATCTGTAGTGTGTGAACAGTTTAAGTAATATTCGGAGTGGATAAAAAATTATAACAGTGCATACTTTTGTGAAAATTATAACAGTGCGTACTTTTTGTGAAAATTATAACAGTGCGTACTTTTGTGAAAATTATAACAGTGCGTACTTTTGTGAAAATTATAACAGTGCGTACTTTTGTGAAAATTATAACAGTGCGTACTTTTGTGAAAATCATCGAAAGAATTTACCTTGATCGTTTGATTGGGTAACAATAGTCTTATGTTATAGTATGCAAAGGCGGAATTATATTTGCCCCTTTCCCTCAAATTTGATGTAATAATTTAATAGTTTGTCCAATGATTTCACCAAAACTAAATAACAAATTTGTTCGAACAAGTTTGCGTGTCGTAGTGGAGGAGAACCATAGTGGATGCTACGTAGGTTTTACTTTTCATGAAATGATTACCGGGTAACTCTAAAATAAAACAACAAACAAATTAAATTTATTAAGGAGCTGTAAAATATGTTTATGAGTTTTAAACATTTTAATTATACTTGCAGATATTTTAAGTCTAACTGAACTAGGAAAAAAATTTAAATGGGGTGTTAAGGGTATTTATTATATAAAATGGTTATGTTTGACTCTGTTAATTTGATTGGTTGTTCGTTTATTGGTACTTAAATTGGCTAAACCTCTCACTATGACTATTGGTTTAATCATAAAGCAGTATCCAGAATCACTTAATTTAATTAAATCCAGTTTGTGGATTATAATAAATAATTATCATAATTATCAAATGTAATTTTTTTAATGCTGGTAATTCTGATAATTACTGGATGCTATACACTGTGGTCAAGTGACCTGGTAATCTCCCTGCTTAGTGGTCACCCTGCCCCACCTTCTGTCCACCTTGAACCAACAAATGATCAGTTCTAGATTGACCATCTGCCCTTAGTCTGGGGATTAGAGTCACTAATGACTGACCAGCAGCAGGTCATTGGTCTGGCAAGGCTGGTCATCCTTGCCCAGTTGACCCCTTTATAATGATTGCGCTTACTACGTGGTTGCCTATTTGGTCAACCTTTAAAAGTCCTTCCTCAATTTATAATTCGAGTTTCCTCCTCAGTTAATTTTTTAACACATCGTCTCGTTTCAGAATAATATCTCAAAAAATTTAACCTATCTGGTATACATTTTGACATGCTAGCTCATTTGTTCAAATTTCCAATAGTTTTGGTGAAATCATTATTTAAACTATTAAATTATTTTTACTGTATCTGGTGAAATAATTTTTTTTAATAGCAAACCTGTTTGACTATATTTTAACAGGATTTAACAAGATTGCCATCCAAGGCAAAGGCCCAGATGGCAAGTGGACAAGGAAGCCATTGGCTTATTGAGAGTCCAAATTTATTTCATTTATGTAAAAAGGTAAATTATGCATTTGTTATGTCACCTAGATTACTATAAAATCAGAAATTTAAACATCTTTTGCTTAATAAATGTTTAGTTATATAATCAACAGATTTCTTAGTCAAAATGACAGACAACAAATTATTTGATATACTATAATATATGGCTGTTCAAACTTGCAAGTTATCCTCGTGCTCTCTTACTAAAGCGATTGGACATATTACTTAAACTACAATTTTAAAATGTTTCTTGCAAATAAAGTTCTTTTACATATGTTCAGGTACACTTAATTGTCTTCCTAAAAACGTGCATATACCAATATATTCAAATTTTCTTACCCTTATCTTAAATTAAAAGTTGCCTTGAGAATCACTCTGATTGTCCACTTTTTTATATTGTATTTATCTTTCACCATAAACATAATTAGTTGATTTGGTCAAATAATTTGTTGTCTGTCATTTTGACTAAGAAAAAATTTGTCGATTATATAACACAATATTTATTTAAGCAAAATATGGTAAAATTTCTGATTTGATGGTAATCTAAGTGACATTACAATGCATAATTTACCTATTAACAAAGACCCCTCAAGCCTGTCATAACTCACAAAACTTAGCTATTTATTGCTGCCGCAGCTTACAAAAATTAAGGCAAATTTGCTATGATATAATTCATATTTTAGTCAAACCAACTAAAAGAATATTTTGCTGAGATTGAACCCAGCTTTTGATGTTTTGCGATGATAATATTGCAAAGAAACATAACGAGTTTCTTTGTACTGAGCAGCTGCAATGCATACTTAGCATTTGTTTCTCTTAGCCAGATTGCTTTTGCAGAAAAGAAACTGTTTTTTTACAATTCCCACATGCAGAAGGCTGCAACCTATAGAGCCAGGGAATAGCCTTGCTGGGCCTACACCCAATGGCAGACCAGATGTGGAATTAATCACAGTAGCCGTGGGAAAGTGCTACTATGTTTAGGGTTGCCAGCTTCCCTGATCTCCTTAACCATCTTCTGGTCCCATTGTTTACTTGTTGTGCGGAAGGATGGCCATTTGAGTTCTTGCAGGCTGGTCAGAGACATTTGTTAGAATGTGGGTAGGTAAATAGAGCCAGCTACTAATGGTTGCTAACTTAGGCCCATGACTAGCAAGGGCAGAATACCATTCCAGGGTCCCTGAGGAGAAAACCAGGGGAATACCAGGGTAATTTAGCAGCACAAATAAACAACTGTTATTATTTCTCCATTGGTCAACTTCCTGGTCTGGCCAGCTGTGATTGCAACAATTAATCAGGTGTTGTCCAGACTGACCATGTCCAGGTAGAAAGGCTGGATTTATGAGCATCAACTTCCCTGGGGTGTCATTATGGCCTGTCCAGTTAATTGGCAGAGACAAGCAGTGCCAGACAATGGCATTACCTTTGTTACTATCCAGTACAGGGAACCACTTAGAATAGAAACACAAGTGATCAGGTCCTGCATGTTTGACACACCCTTAAACTTGACAACTATTTTAACGAAATCATTAGGAGAAAATTTATGTTAAATTACTGGGGCTTTGCACTAGCTGTGCTAATGTGGTATTGAACTGTTTAGACTTTGGCTGGCAGGTGTATGTTTAAAATTGTCTGTTAGAAGATGTAAAATATGGAACATTCCGTATAAAATGAATAAATGGTCAAAACATTTGTGTCTCAGAATTTCGTAACTTCTCCAATTACCAAGTGGCTATATCTGAGCACATCTGCAAAAGGGTTAAGCATTTACATGCATACTGTATCTATAGAAGGCCCTATATTGTGACATAGAATGACCAATATACACTATAGTGGAAGATATTCCTTACAGCAGGCAGCAGCAGTAGAGGCATTGCAGGTTTGCCCATTGCTTGTTTATTGTGACAAGTTAGCTGGAGTCTGTTGGCCACTGACAACCTGACAACATTGGTAAATGCCAACTGCTATCATTGCATTCTTGAAAGAGATCCGTGTGGTTGATAAAGAAAGCAACCAGGAACTAGTGAGGGAGGGGTCTGACTGACACAGATACACCACTGATAGCAAGGCCCTCTAAACACCCTGATGCACACCTTGTGGTCCACATGGCACCTGCTAATTAATATTTCAAACATGTCATGTTAGCTGCCGGAATCATAAGAGAGGCAGTGTTGGCTAGTTACAACCTGGGGTCAGATCTTGTGGATAGTCTTAGTTGTCATGTCACAGGTTCCGCCAAGTCCTGTCAGATCAGTGTTGTTGATAAATTGTGTCAATTGGGGCCCCGTGGGCTGTAACAGGCCTTGGTCCACTGCCACTGCTGGCTGTCTCTTCTGGGAGGCTGAGGATCTCCATTTGATGTGACACTTGCATGTTGCAACTTGTCATGTTGATTGCTGGGCTTGTAGGACTCCTTATGTTATGTTTATATGTGTTGGTACTTCTGTCAGACAGCCACAAATGTCCATCAGAACGGGTTTGGGTGGGCAAGGTTGGGTTTCCTCGGTAGGATGCACTTTGGCATTGAGTCTTCAGAAGGAATATGGTTAAAATATCCTTCAAGAACATGAAGAATTTATTAAGTAATAAAATCGTGGAGAAGTTTGGCATCCACACAGAAGGCTATGTTGAAGGATATCTCACAGTTCACAAGAATGAAGAAATGCTAAAATACTAGAGACACTGGTGGTTATGTAGAAGAACAGTTATGAAGACGTGTTCAAGAGATTATGCAGAAGATTGTATAGAAGACAATGCTGAAATGCAAGCAGAAAACTTTGCACTATCAACAACTACATCAACATAATGGTGTAACAGTGTGATTGATAAACCTGCAATGTTTTCCTTTACATGGGACAAGTTTCCCATGGGTGTTTCCCCTAGTGTGCACTTGGGATAGATGTGTATTCAAGCCCTCTGTGGGGACTGATATTTCTCTGGCTTACACTGTAACAGTTTCAGTTTTCTTGCCTACAAATCAACCCTAACTGCCTGTTGTGCTGTGGACTGTCTCACCACAGACGTGAAGCAGCGTCCAGCCGACGTCTGACATTGCCTTAAATGCAGTTATCTTCTCATTACGATGTTGTTTTTAGATATACTATGTCAGTGGAACATCAAGCTGTGTGTCATCGGTTGAAGCTGTAGTTTGTTTCTTAAAGGTTAGGTAAAGCATTAAACACACATATCCTTGCTAATCATGCAGTAGTGCTGGACTTTAGGTTATTTGTCTGCTTGTAGTTTTATTTTGAATTAATAAGTCCTATTTCATCAGCCCAGTTGCAAAAATGCATTCACTGACATTTGGGAGTGTGACATCACAGCGCAATAACATCAAGTCCTATCTGCTGACATTTAGGTAATGACAATTCGGGTGTAACATCATGCCTAATCAGAAAATATTGTGATCGTTTCCAGGTACAGGGCCTGTATAGTCATATTTATTTCATATTATAAATTAAACGTAATTATATGTTGACTTTTTTTTATAATGATATGTGTAAATCATTTGATATTTGCATGCTAAACAACCCTTAGGATATTATTGCAAGAATATTTAAACACTGTCTACATTCACATCAGATATTGGTGAAAAATCTGTACATATACATGATCACTGCATCAAACAAAAACTAAAAGATTAATCAATAAATCTGTCACTATTGTCATTGTTCCTGTCAGTTATGGTTGCACTCATATTTTGAAACATCTACTTGATGACAAGAGTGTGAATTATATTAATCTTTTCCTAGTATTTCACAGTCAGTGTTACCTTTTTTGTTGTTACTGTTCCACAGCAAAAATACAAGAACATTTATTAAAATTAATATTTATTAACATTAATATATTGCAACCACCAGTCTGATGATCCTCACAAGAATGTGAAATGTTTGTTTAGTTTTGCTTTCATCTTCTTGCAGCATCCGTATCCCTCAGAAGAGCAGAAGAAGCAGTTAGCTCAGGAGACGGGATTAACGATATTACAGGTCAACAATTGGTAAGTTCCATTGTATGCTAAATTATTCAACATGCTGTAATTTTCAACATTTTTAAATGTAAATTTTTTTGCGGAGATTATTTTTTAAACAACTGTTTTGAATAAACACTTATGTTGTTTAATGTCCCAAGAAATAATGAAATTTCACTACACAGTATTTGTTTATTTTAATAACCAAGTGCTGGTATATGTGTGCGCATGCACTGTGCATGTGCAGACATTTTACGCATTCTGTTAACTTGCATGTTAACGGAAGCCTGTGTTGTAATTAAAAACAATATCCAGGTCTGTTTGAAATCCGTCATTTCTCAGAAGTCATGACCTTTGCCTGAGGTTTGTAGTTGTCATCAATCAGATGAGATAATGGTCTGGCAGGGTGGACAGTGCAACACACTGGTTAGCAGCTGAACTTGTAAGAATAATTAATTATTAACCTGTTTAATTAATTGTTGCGTTGGCCAATTTGTCATTCGGCTTGACATGTGTGACCCGGTAAGGTCAGAAAATCCCAGTTTAGACTCCTCCTGTTCCCAGTTGCATAAGTCATTCCCCCTGGCATTTATTGCCAGGTTTTATGCACGCATTTTCTGCTATTTAGGTTTTAGTGAAATGCAGGTTTTTATGGTGTATTTTGAGCTGGGAAATTTCGCACTGATGCATATGTTGAAATGCCAGTGAGTCGGAAGGACGGTCGCATATTTAGTTTTTAGCTTTCGCATTGGAATAAATGTCGAGGATTTGACATGTGGTGGAAATATTGCTTTGATGGTTATGCGTATGAAAATACGGTTCGGTATTCTCTGGTCGTCGGATTGAGGATTTGAAGAAATCGCGTGGATTTAGTGACTGGTCATGTAGCTATTGATGAGATTCATAAAACAGCTCGCTTCAGTTAATGCTGTATTTATTGCACATCTTTATTGGTGATTTTTAGCAGTTGTTTGTTTAATGTATGGTTGAACGTTAGTCTTAGTTAACTATTTCCGGCAATCATTACAAAGCAACTGATTTAATGGCAGATATAAATAAATGAGTAATAAATTTTGTATGTGAACACTGTCTAAAATTATAATTATTTATTTAAATTTTTTTAAACTTTGGATGCGCACTAGTGTGAATGTTAAACTTTGGATGTGAACTAGTGTGAATGTTAAACTTTGGATGCGCACTAGTGTGAATGTTAAACTTTGGATGTGAACTGGTGTGAATGTTAAACTTTGGATGCGCACTAGTGTGAATGTTAAACTTTGAATGTGAACTGGTGTGAATGTTAAAACTTTGGATGTACACTAGTGTGAATGTTAAACTTTAAACTTTGGATGCACACTAGTGTGAATGTTAAACTTTGGATGTGAACTAGTGTGAATGTTAAACTTTGGATGCGCACTAGTGTGAATGTTAAACTTTGGATGTGAACTAGTGTGAATGTTAAACTTTGGATGCGCACTAGTGTGAATGTTAAACTTTGGATGTGAACTAGTGTGAATGTTAAACTTTGGATGCGCACTAGTGTGAATGTTAAACTTTGGATGTGAACTGGTGTGAATGTTAAACTTTGGATGCGCACTAGTGTGAATGTTAAACTTTGAATGTGAACTGGTGTGAATGTTAAAACTTTGGATGTACACTAGTGTGAATGTTAAACTTTAAACTTTGGATGCGCACTAGTGTGAATGTTAAACTTTGGATGTGAACTAGTGTGAATGTTAAACTTTGGATGCGCACTAGTGTGAATGTTAAACTTTGGATGTGAACTAGTGTGAATGTTAAACTTTGGATGCGCACTAGTGTGAATGTTAAACTTTGGATGTGAACTGGTGTGAATGTTAAACTTTGGATGTGAACTGGTGTGAATGTTAAACTTTGGATGCGCACTGGTGTGAATGTTAAACTTTGGATGCGCACTAGTGTGAATGTTAAACTTTGGATGTGAACTGGTGTGAATGTTAAACTTTGGATGCGCACTGGTGTGAATGTTAAACTTTGGATGCACACTAGTGTGAATGTTTGCATTGAAGTATTAAAAAAACAGACATGTGAAGTTAGAAAAAGTACATATAAATTAGAAATATAAAGAGCTAAAAATGCGTGGTGGCTTGATTTAAATCCATTTATATTGTAACTTTATGAAATTACTATAAGTACTTTAATATAGCAGGCTAGGCTAAATAGTAAGTAAAGCCTGTGTGAAATTGTAATTTTGCTTATAACTATAAATTTTAGTTGCATGAATAGTTTTGGGGTGTGTGAAAAAATACATGGTTGGGCAAGATGTTATTGTGACTAGGGTTCCATGGTTTTATTCACTTTCAACTTTTATACAAACAGGGTTTATAGCCCAAATAAAATAGTACAGTACTTCCCTGGGGTAATTTCACACACATATAATTATGTTAATGGGACAACAAAGACTTTAGTGCAATAGTGGCAGAGAGTGAAGTGGGTCAGGGAAGGGGATCCAGGGGGTCTGGTGTCTGGGACTCAATATAGAGTGGGACATTTTCGGAGTTGGCACCCGTGATGTATGAGCGCCATTTGCTGGTGCCCGATCACCAGCAAATGTGCATTCCCTGCATACTTGCTGGCTATTGCCAATTCCCCACCACAGGAGGATGCTTGGCGGGAAACTGGTTTGGGCAGTACTCCAGAGATCTTCCTTCTGTTTCCCTGATCTAGTGATCCCTGCTTCCCTAGTATCCCAGATGCTTATAGGCATCTCCCGGCTTCCTCTGGTGTACTGATGTGGCACCCCAGTGGTGTTTGTCCAACCAGACACTGGGCTCATACAAAGTCTTAAATCAAACAGCCTATTAAAAGTTTCTCTTGTGCCTGTTGATTTGTTTGTAAGCTACACCTATGAACCTGTTATCGTATCTTGAATTGAGTCTCCCTTGAATTAAAGGTGCCCAATTCCACAATGGACCCCTGAAAGAGCCCCCATAGACTGCAAAGTTTATTACAATCTCTGCCCTCCAAGGATTCACCTGTCTACCCAGCTATCAAGGCAGAGAAAGCCACTTGATTTACAGCCCCTCTAGAAAGGCAATTAATGAGTAATTAAGCATGATCACATAGGGAACTCTCCTGATTGCTTTACCATGTCACCACAATGCCTACTCAGTATAATTGTGCGTTTTATTTATACTTTATTGTCTGGTGAAATCAGCTGTGTTCAAGGCATCCTGTCATTGCTTGGGGCTTTTATTGCACCGTTCCCTGTGGTAGACCTGTCTACAGACCCACTGGCGTCTGACCAATCTTTAGGGGCAATCACGGCTGCCAGCAGCTCCACCTGGGAAGTTCCCAAAGTGTCTGGATCAAACTGATGACTTGCTATGAAATATTGGCTATGAGTTAATGGCAGGTGGAAATGGACAACGTAATTTTTGATGGTGTTGAGAGAACTACAAAAACTATCCTGTTGCTTACCACGAATTATAAAAAAAATGCAGTAATAATAATAATTATATTAAAGAAATTTGAAGGAATTGCTGATATCCTGAATTAATTTTGTTTGCACTGTAAGTATTATAAGTATATTTTGCAGAATTTGTTTACTGAAACTACTATATTTTCATTGAAAGCTGGCAAGAATTACTTTACGCATTTAGAGCTATGGTTTATGAAGGATGGTACTACTTTAGCTCAAATTACTAAGTCAAGTTCATGTTTCAACATTTCTGCGATATTGTATAAATATGTAAATAAATAAATAGTTGACAGAACTATGGATTACAAAAATAACTACCCCTGTTTCTGGGGTATAAATTGTCTGTAACCCTGAATGTATATTATTGTCTGTGACCCTGAATGAGAAGAAAAGGGGATAAAAATCTAAGGTGATTTGATTTTAAAAAGCACTGTGTAAGCAAGAAGTAACAAATACATAATATTGATATATATATCTGCTTGCCCGAAGGCAATAAAAGTGATACTGCCAAGACATTGTAGCTGGACATGTCTGACTGGGTTGCTTGCTGCTGAGATTAACAGTATCATATTTTAAAAGCCACTGGGCACAGCAAAGATATTGCCAATCATTCTGTCATTGGGAATGTGAGGTGGGGCAGGGACTGTGGGTTACTATTTTTATCATTATTTCTATTAAATTCGTTCCACCCAGTGTTTAAATTTTGCAACAAAAAAAATATGCATACTAGTAAGTGTGGTCAGAAATATAATTCTTGTACAAATATCACTGTTTCTGCATAATATTAAATATTATTTTTTGTAATTGTCAGAAATATTTATGTAAAAATGTTTGTTAGTTCAAGCACACATACAGCTTATTTCGTGAAACGGAAGCTGCTTTGACCACGATATGTAAATATTTTTCACCTACTAGCAGATTCAGTTTTTTTGGACCAGTGTTTGATGTTGCTATTAAAAAAATTGTGGTCTGCCAATAATTGTTTAATGCTTAATTTAATTGACATATTACTTCTCCAAAACCACAAATGTGCAGCAAAGCTAAATTTATTTTAATTGGCACAGGGCTGAAAATTGTTTGTGTAAAATCACCACTGAAAATTATAGCATCTGTTCTGCCTTGTCGCCTGGTATCGCTAGGGTCTGTTGCATTTTAAAAGTAAGGTTTTTTTTGGTTATCCTTATACTACTTGCCTTTTATTCATTTTATTCTTCGTGTTGATGTTTGACGCCATCGTGAATGTTTATGGTAGTCACATTGTAGACAGTTTCTCAATGAAAGCCCCTGATTGGCTCCATATCTACATATACGGACGTATGAAACGGTGGTTTATGGCGACGGTGTCTGCCATCAGAATTGTCTGTCAAGTGGCGCGACATGTTGCGGCGTTCACCGGCGCTCCACCGGCGCCGTCTTTACGAGCGGGCGTCAGGTGTTCCAGAGCATTCATTGCCAGAAAATACCTCACTTGTTTACCTGGTTGGAAATTAAAGCTAAGTTTTATGGTCACCCGGCATGGGATCGTTTACTGCGGCTGTCCTTTGTGCACTGTTATTGGTCATATTACCGACTGATTTCGCTGATGGCTGATTAATTTGTCCATGCGATGTGTCATGGGAAGCCCAAGACTCGTGCGCATGTTAGCCTTGATTTATTCCAACATCTCTTTGCACAACTTCAATCAACGGGTGTTCTTCATCAGGACAAGAAAAATTGCAATCATCGTTTCGTCCACGTATGTCGCTAGGTATCGCTGCCAGAAGTCCTGATAATTTATCGTCGCCGTGCATTAATGCAGACTGGCTGTAACGTGCGTCCATTTATTTGCATTTTATACATGTAAGAAGAACTAATATTTTTCATTTGGAGTTTTTTTACAATGGCATGCAGTTTCCGGCGTTGGTTATTTGTAATGGCAGATTAGTTGGTGTTTTTCTGGGAGAGCCACATTGAAACTTTCTGTGCAGGAAAGGCTTTGTTCTTGCCGTTTCGGTCGGCTTCATTTTATATAATATTTTCTTTAAACTCACCATCACAAACAAACTAGCCCTTGGGTGAAATCATTGTCATCAGATAAGGTAGAATCAGATGTCATGCCAAACAAATGGCTTTGACAAATTAGAATAGATTGAAATGCATGTTCAGATTTTTCATCTTGTGTACATTAAGCTAAAATACAGTATGGATTTTTTCCACTTTGTCATTTTTGCATACATATTTCAAACAGTTTCTGTATAACATTAATTATTGTGGTTGATGCTTGTGCTTCCAACACTAGCTTTGTAAAGTGACTATATATGTGTGTGTGTGTATGCGTGCGTGCGTGCGTGCGTGCGTGCATGCGTGCGTGCGTGCGTGCGTGCGTGCGTGCGTGCATGTTAAATAGTTAATTATAAAAGGATCAACAAGCAAAAGTTTGGTTAAAAATAAAGCTAATTAGTTAATTAAAAAAAGAAAAAAGTTGTCATAACCAGTCATTTGTCAAATAAATGTGTTTTCGCTGAGCTCATGCAGGTGTTACTATAACAATTGCAGTGACTGGGTTGAGGTTCCTGCCCTTTTTTAAAGGGTTATAATTAGGGAGCACACATCCCAGGTGAGCGATTTACTGGCATTGCTGGTATGCTTCAGTAAACATTGCAAACTATAATTTCCTTCCCCTCTGCCAATTCAAGCCATGTAACCAGGTTCCAAGTGGTCAACCCATGACATGTCGTGGAAGGAAACACAACCGTGTGATTAGACTTGAGGCGAAACAACGCCTTCATGTGGTCTCTGTCTGTCAGTGCCTTTGTGCGTGAGAGAAGTGGCAAGAAGTGCCGTGACATGAGTTCGTGGCATGAGTTCGGAGGCGCTCGCGTCTTCACACTACTGTCAGTGGCTTTGTGGTTGTGTGAACCCCTCACCAGAAGTCAAACTGTAGTTGTCTATAGATCAGTAGATCAGCGATTGCTTCAACTGCCATGTTAAATGATGGAGAGCAAACACAGTGACAGTTGCTGGCTCCCGTCACCACAAGCAATACTTACAGTCCAAATATCAGAAAATACAAATGGATAAACTTGTGTAAAAAGAATGGTTTAGTAGTATGATGTTAAAAATGTCCCCTAGAGAATCGCATTAATTTATGATGATTTTATTCACTGGGGTTTTACTATTTTGCCTTACTGTCAGTGTTTATTTAACTATTTGTCCAACTGCATTTTATGTTTAAAAAACGTGACAATTACCAGGTTTATATATGGTATTTTTATGACAATTACCAGGTTTATATATGGTATTTTTATGACAATTACCAGGTTTATATGTGATATTTTTGTTATGACAATTACCTGGTTTATATATGGTATTTTTTTATGACAATTACCAGGTTTATATGTGGTATTATTGTTATGACAATTACCAGGTTTATATGTGGTATTTTTATGACAATTACCAGGTTTATATGTGGTATTTTTGTTATGACAATTACCAGGTTTATATATGGTATTTTTTATGACAATTACCAGGTTTATTTGTGGTATTTTTGTTATGAAATTACCAAGTTTATATGTGGTATTTTTTTAATGAAATATCCAGTTTGCTGGCATCCAGGTGTTGTGTTAACAGTTGTTAAAATGTAATCACTTACAACGATGTAAGTTAGATTTTTAGTGGTATCCATTTTTAATGTTCAATTCTTTTCAAGTCCTTCTGATATTCTGTCGTCGGATCTTTGAAAATTAATTACGATGTTGTCTAGTCGTGGCTGTTTGTGGAATGAATATCTAACTTTGGCTTGTGAATGGGTATATTCCTTTCTGAATAGAACAGTTTACACTTGAGTGAGCTCAAGAGACATTGGTGGACAACAGAAGTGATGGGGTTTCCAAAGTCTTCCCCTGCCTTGTTTGCCCCAGGCATGCAGAGACAAGCCAGTTAACTACACTGGGGTTGGCTACTCTCACTGATGAGCCTGCTTATTTGTGTGGCCGCTCTAGTGTGACTGACAGATACCAAGCTTCCCTTTGGAGGCTTCTCCTGTATCACCCTCGGGCACTGCAGCAGTGCCGCAGCTTCTGCTCTCTGGTTCATCCTTTCTCTAGGCCCTAGCCTGATCAGTCATCTGAAACAATTGCATTGCTCTTGCCTACAGTAGTCTGTTTATCACACACAAAGGGCGTTTATTTTTACCCCTGGGGTGCAGCTGAGCATTTAAAGGCTATTGTCTCACTGCAATAACAGTGAGGTTGTTTTTGATAAAATATAATAATGTCGTGATTAAAGGTTCAGGCTTGCCGCGGCTTCGTAATTGACATAGATATGACCCCGGTGTACTTTCTGAACACCTGTGTGCATTTTTTCCGGTTTAAAAGTGATTGAAATTATAGACCACATCTCACGCTTCAGTTAATCCGGATGTTGTGAACTAAGTTGACACTCATTTGGGATTATTTATCAGATTCCCTTTGAATGTTTCCAAAAACAAAACACGGTAGTCTGTCATTGAAAATTTTTATTTTGGCTTTCATTGTTTTTATAAATATAATTAGTTTATATAATTAGTTTCTCTGCAAAAAATTATCTTCACAAATTATTATTTTTTATTTAAGTCCTTTGAAAAAAAATTTAATTGATGTTAATAATATTACTCTTTTTGTTTCTAAATTCATTTCACTATTGTTAAATAGTAATGGAACTAAATTAAATAAATTTGAAAATGGCAAAAGTGGTGCGCTCTATATATTCTTGGCACAAGGTTATTCACCCTTGCAAGTTACCCTATCTAATCAGTTCTTCAGACAACAGTACACTCGTATTAAACTGACTGCTCATATTATTTAAACTATTGACATACTACAGATTTGAATATCAACAAACCTGATTCAAAATGGGCTAAATCAGGTGGGAAGGGAGTAGTAGACTGGTAGATATGTGCAGCGCTAGCATCTACTCCAAGGTTGGCAGTTTAATTTGACAGGGAGAGAACTTGTTGAGGATACCAGAAGAGGCACAGTGGCAGACAGACAGTTTAATGACCCCCCTACATCCTTCTGTCAGCCTCTGTGCCAAAAACAGACCAGTGTGCTTGACCCTGCTATCAAACTATATTCCATTTTTACATTTATTAAAAGTCCTTCCTCGGTTCAATTTTATCGTTCGTTTTGTTTTTGAATCATTTCATGAAAAATCAAATCTATTTAAGTATCCACCATGCTAGCTCGTTTGAGCAAATGTGTTGTTTGGTTTTGATGAAATCATCGGATAAATTATTAATTAATTTTGACCAGATCTGGTAAAAAATTTGGCAAAAACATACCAAAAGTTGTTTTGCTCTATATAGTAGGTTATTCACACTTTGACAAGTTACTAGATCTAATGATCGAAATAAATTCTTTCGATGATTTTTCCAAAGTACAGACTTATTAAACCAACTGTACACATTTGTTTAATAATAATAATATGAAATATAATTAGTGCCACAACTATTCTCAAGCTACAAGTTTAAACATCAAGGAACCTGACTAGGGATGGGCTCAGTGGGTTGAAGAGGGAGTTTAAAAGTTTTAATTATGTCTTGCTGGAGAGATTATTTGTTAGTGCCCAAAGGTTGCTGCTATAGATGTCAGACTTGTGGCTAGATTGACTTTAGTTACTGCTAAGCCAGCACTGACTAGGATATATTGGTTATCTACAAACATGTCCAAGGCCATCATTGTTGACACTTGTCACCAGCCAGATTGGCCTTGTGTCACATTGTTGTCTCCTTGAGATGCCAGACTCCACACATGGCCAGCCAGGGGTGGTCCCCCCAAAGAGAGATCTATGTTTTGTAGGCTCTGATCAGATACCCAAGTCTAATAGTGCAATCCTCCTGTTCTCTTATCATCATGCCTTTATCTCGAATTAATTGAATTCTGATTACTTCTGTTGACTGGCTTTGTGCTACAGATTTGTTGCCAGCCCAGGGCCTGTGAGGACCTTTGTATGGCAGGATGTGTGTTTGCCTGATAAACTGTTTGTGTATTGTGTTTATGAAAGTGATTTCTGCAGCCCGCCTACTCCTTCGGGCTCTGATGGATTATCTCACTAGTCACTGGCACGCTTTAGACGGAACCTACAGCAATTCCCATTGGTTCATTGACTGACTGTTTTCCGGACAGTGCAACACTGAATTTATTAGTGTTTATGAGATATCGGTTAGTTAAACATAATATCCAAGTAAAGCCTGTCACTGTCGTGATTTTTCACCGCTTAATAATTTAGAAAATACACGATTTTGTGATGAATTAAAATTTGCTAGTTTTTCAATATTATATCTAGATACCAATTTTAAAAGCCCAATAAATCTTCATGTTTCAAGGTGGAACGTGATGTGTTTTACCACATGATTTGTTGGCGAGTCAAATTCCTGATCTATACAAATTTGGATGGTAAATATGCCACAGCAATAAAAGTTCAAACACAAAGTATTTTGAGAACCACAAATTAAGAGAATTTGGACATTTTAATTATATGAAACCCCCCAACAAGCTGTGTATCCGTTAAACAATGAAAATCCTGTACATTCCGTGTTATGAAAATTTACTATATTAATTTTTGCTAATATTTGTAAGTGTTTAGTATGGTATTTATAGTTTAATTTATAGTATAAAATGGTCACTCACCATTTTTTTAGAAATTGTAATAGCTGAGTAACATAAACATTGATGTTATTTGTAACATAAACATTGATGTTATTTGTAATAGCTGAGTAACATAAACATTGATGTTATTTGCATTGGGTAAATAAAGTTTTTACAAAAAAAAATCAATGGGAGGTGTTGTCTTAATCAGTATCTTCAATGATACCAAAAACTGTGATGTTATTTGCATAGTGTAAATATCATTTTTATTTTTGAAATTGGTGGGAGCTGTTAAGATAGAATTGTTTAATCTGAATCAATATCTTCAGCTGTACCAAGACTTTGATCAATGCCAGTAGTAGATCATTGATGTCCTTATCAATGATAATCACCCCTGCACACCCCAAATGTAAGCCCAGGGGGGCCTGCCATCAGCTGGTGTGGCAGGTGCCCCTCAGGGCAAATAGTGCTGAATTAGGGTGATTAAAGTCAATCATGGGGCAAGACCTAGTGGGGGTTATCTGGTTACTCTGCTACTGTGTGACCAGTGTGGGGCTTGGGTAACTACCCTGCTGGTTGCCCTTTTTTCCATGCAGCCAGACCTTTTGCAGGAATTATTTGAAGGTGGTGGTGCAAAGTCCATGAATCCCACGATGGCGATCCATCATGTCTTCCCACTGCAGGTGAAACTTCTGCAGTGATTTCTTGTCATATTTCTAAGAATATCCGCATGCCCACTCAGGCACGCACACACATGCACATGCACACGTGGGCTCATCATCATGGATATATTTAAGTAATGTGTCCCTCTCCCCCCAGAAATATTTGCAATATTTCAAATTGCCGCAGTCCCTGTGATTGATCAAACTAGGTGAATAGCTGCGGTTCAGCTGCCAGTGATTTTTGTTTTCATTAGTGTTGCATCTAGTATTTACAATGTATCATATCCCAGCGGCCTGGCTGAGTCCTTTTGTTGTCCCCAGATTGATGGGGTTATGTTTCCGAGGAGTAATATTTTATTCACACAAGGAGTAATATTTTATTCGCACTTGCCTTTTGATGAGACAAATCGTTGGCATAACAGTGAAACAAAAGCGGCCCAATTACACGGGCTGACACGACAGACAGATCGTACAGAACATCGCATCAACTCATTTCTAAGCTGCATCAGTTTTTTTGTCATGCCATCTCTGGACCAATGTCGTTATATTTGTAGTTTATTTTGTGGATTAATTTGTCTACCTTTTGCCTTTTTCTTCTCGATGTATCCAACCTATTTCTGCTTACATACTTATTCATGGTCACTGTAAAAAATTAAAAATTTTGTAGATTAATAAAAAAATGTATGGTTATTCTTTCCTGCATTCCTGATTTATTTAAGCATTTGATATATGTGTTTAACGGATGGTGTGTGTTCTCTTTGTTTTTGTCTTGAAATCTGCTAAAACCTGGTAAAATGAACAACGGCCTGTCAAGTGTGCCTGACAAATAAGTTACCATTTTTTTTTCAAAATGCAGTGACTTTGGTTGGAATAATAATTACCCTTTGTACTGTTAGAATTGGTACTTAAGATAACTAATATAATTTCTTTGTGCAAAATAACTAGTATAATTTCTTATGTGTATGTTTGCATACATGTGCATGCACCATGCACGCACACACGCACGCACGCACGCATGCATGCTACCTGCCTTCATTGCGCCAGGTGATTGTCAAGGGAATTCTATTAAAATTTACACTTTTTATTTCATGACATCTTCCTTTGGACCTGTGCTTGGTTTGGGATGCCTTTCCCTGTTTGAGGGAGGAAAGTAGGCAGGTGGAGGAGGCCACCCTTGACCAGCCGTGACTCTTGGGGGTGCCCCTGTCAGCCCTACAGCTGACAGACTGGCTCTGGAATCTTATCTAGTCCCAGATCCTGTTACCTTTTAATGGCCCTTCCCACTTCTTATCAGAATTTTTAATTTGAGTTGCCTGGCAACTGTTTGCAGAAAAGGGGTCTGGGCATGAAATTATTTATTGGTGGGAGACAGTCTAGAGATCTGTGGGGGGGGCTGAGGTTTCTAATGTTAGTCTGTACTCATGGACCAAACATTCAAGAAAACACACGTAGTTCTTCCCACTGAATCTTTCTCGCCAAATGTTTTGGTTTGCTGCACTTGATATTGTGTATTCAGTACAGGTGATTTATTTGGTTTCGTGACACAAATTCATATAAAACAACTACAAGAATTTGAAGAAAAAATACTACTCAGGCCTCATATATTTTCTGTTGGAGAACTGTTTCTTTCTAATTCTGCATTGGTTTACGATCTGTTAATGCCAACAGGTGTGAAGCAATATATTTTAGCCCTAACTATAACACGTTCATGTATCAAGTAGAATATTTAGTGTTCCAAGTGTCAAGAAAGAAAGTGTTGGCTATTGCATTATTTGTTACAGGGAAAAGTATCAAGCCAACTACTTGCTGTGATTGTTACAAGGAAAACTTGTCTGACAGTTTACCAAATGTTTAGAGGTTATTCCGATAAAAAAAAGAAATAGCCTTGTTTATTGCAGGACATCATTTGAATGTAGTAATGTTACATAGTTACATATGAATTTTTTTGTATTTATTGCATAAGGAAACTTTTTAAATACGAAGTTTTAAGTTAAAATTCAAGCCTTGAACTAGGTATTGAAATTATGCTTAGTTACGTAACTAAACACTGATAAGAAAGTAGGAAAGTAGTGATAGTTTGTACAGTAGTGGATTGTGTAAATGTGCCTCTGGATGTCAACTGTTTCCCTGTCCTGTCAACCACTGTTTAGACAATACTTAGGGCTGTTTGTTAAGTGACTCAGTGTCTCTTGCATAAGCAAAACGCAAACACCTTGGTTGACCAAGAGCTTCACCGCTGTCCTGGCTTCCGCAGGCCCTCAAGTGCTGCCTTAGCTGTCTGTCCACTCTCATCAGTCAGTGTTGTCCAACCGCCTGTATAGCCAGCCACCCAAGAGGAGAACTCTATGTACTAAGATAGACCATGGTCAGTGTTTGACCGTTGTTATTGTTTGCTAATGTGCCCATTCTGGTTCAGTCATCTGTCATCGACTGCCGCCATGGACCACCACGGTGTCTGGCCCTGCTTTATGCCGCCTCTAAAGAACTGGTGCCATGATTCTCCCCGCAAAAATATGCTTTCATTGACCACAATTGAACTCGCAGCCTCACCACAAAGGCGGTTCGGAAGATAAAAGAAACCCCCCCTGTCTCGCCACCGCGTCCAGGAGATTCTTTCTGCCATAATAGCCCCCTCAGCAATCCTCTTTAATATTCCTGACAGCGCCAGTGTTTGCGCTTAAATCAAATAGGTCGGGAGATATAATCGCGTCTAGTGTTCGGTGTATTTCGAATAAATGCATCAGCATTTTGTTGAATTATAGAAAATTGGTTTCTTCTGGGAATCTGATTATTGGCACACATAGGGAGAGAGACTCAACTTACAGGACACAAAGAATACAAGGGCTTGTTGTTGAGGCTGGTGACACAGGGGAGCCCCCTCTTGTACATTGTAATAATAGGCAGAAGTGGATTTAAAGCATATTATGAAAAGATGTGGTTGATGTTTGTTAAATAAATGTTTAGAGTAAAATCTGTATTATGATTATTAGGAAACACCTGTCATTTAAAATACACATGTAAGATATGTCTGTGTTATATTACCAAAGTAAAATTATACCCATCTACTTTCATATATCCTTGCAATGCATTTGGAAACCAACATTCGTTTATATAACATAATTATATACAAACTCTAGGCTTTTTGATATTTCCCCTAATACCAAACATTTGACATTTAGGATTAAATCCTGGCAAAAAGTCAATTGAAATCTTGGTGAATGTGACTAGCAAAAATGTTTTGGTGAAAACATGTACAGTGGAGATTGTACAGGGCATACCCATTCAGTGGAGATTGTACAGGGCATACCCATTCAGTGGATATTATACAGGACATACCCTCTCAGTGGAGATTATACAGGACATACTCATTCAGTGGAGATTGTACAGGGCATACCCATTCAGTGGAGATTGTTGCATTTGCAGATGTTGGCAGTAGTGATGAATTTATTAATTTTCTGTCTATGAACCTCAATAAATGATCACATTTCTCTAAGGTGCCATTTTTACATAATGAATAAATCAGAGTTGATGTGTCTGACTAAACAGTGTTAATTATTGTTTAAATAAAATTTTTATTTCAGAGCATTGACCATTATTATTTTGTCCTTGTTATGTTTGGTTGTATTTATAGCAAGTTATAATGGTTGGTTTTTCAATAAATCATAATTGTTGAATTTAGTTACTTTAGTTTGTTGGTTTTGGCAGAAATAGTTTTGCATATTTTTTATTTTAAACCGAGGAAGAAATAGTTCACTTTTATAATAGGATATTAGATTCATGATTACTGAGATGTATAAATATCTTGTAGATAATAATCATGTTGAAAATAAATAAGAAATGTATTTCTATTGTAATGATGCATTTGTCACAACATTTTACGATGTATATTGTATACCATAATCCTGCTAGAAATAAATAAATAAACTTCAAGCCACCGATGTCTTGGTATCGTGCAAGCGAGCAAGATAAAATAACACTTAGAGAAACAGAATATCCAGTGTTCCAACTTTTTGGCAAGTCTGCGCCCTCTAGGGACCCAGGTTGGGGGGCTCCCTCTAGGGACCCAGGTTGGGGGGCTCCCTCTAGGGCCCCAGGTTGGGGGGCTCCCTCTAGGGACCCAGGTTGGGGGGCTCCCTCTAGGGACCCAGGTTGGGGGCTCCCTCTAGGGACCCAGGTTGGGCTGGGAGAAGGTCTAGGTGCTATATTGAGTAACATCAACATGGCCTGTACATCATAGCCTGTTAGGGTCATTCTGGCCTGACCCCTGCTGATAAGCGCACTGAAGCTAGGTGTCATATGACAGGCGCTGCTGGAACTTCTAACAAGCTGTAGTTTGCAGGTCAGATGCCCTGCCCCTGCCCCACTAGGGTAAAGAATGAAAAGGCTTCAGTTGGCCACAAAGCTCTGGGTGTGCTGTTTCAGTCGAGGTACAATAGGGGTCAGTAAAATACCCCCTCATGTTGTCATGTGGGTTATAGGGTTTTCTGTTGATCTCTAATGAAAACTGGTTTTACGAGGAAATGGTCAAAAACTGTTGCGTTCCTTCCAAAACTGTTGCGTCCCTTGCATGGGGAACAATCTATGAAATAACTTGTTAAATGTTGATGTGATCTACTAAACATATGTTGATGTGATCTACTAAACATATCAATTGTGTTTTCCTAATTTTATGTGTAGTTCACATTAGGTAGATAGATATTTAAGAGTGCTTATATAAAAAACTAGATAACATATACAGTAGTGAGCCATCCTTTACAAAGATTACTGTATATGACAAATACTCATGAACATTTCCATTAAGTTGGTATATAATAATGAAGCAACAATTGTTCTTCTAAACACAACTATTGAGATTTACTTAGTCAATAAGTATATCTTAATAGTTGTGATTAGAAGGAAATCATTACTTCGTGACAGATCCCATTAAGAAAATGTTTAATTTCTGAGACAGTCAATATACACTGTAAGAATATTAGACTGTGAAGGCTGGTGTCCCGCTAGCAATCTGTAGAAGGTAGTAAGTAGCCCACAGTCCCAGCACATAACCAGAATGCTGGGTGGCACCAGCAGGCATTGTACCACCAGTCAATAAATAGATCAAGTCTTTGGCATGCTTCCATTTCGAGTATCTGCTCCCTGGGTCTCTTGTCTGCTGTAAACCCATTTATTTCCCTGCTAAATCCCATCCAGGTGTACTGATAAATTAAAGACAGAAAACTACTAGAGATCGTTCGAATTCTTGGCCCGCTTTCCTGCTGATGTCCGTGGCGTCACCACGTGGTCTTGTGCCGCCATCTGGTGGTGGTTTATGCGATCGCAGCTGCTGTAAAGAAGTGAAATATTGGACTGCGTGGCACTAATTCAAAGCACGGCTGGTCTTTGATGTATGAAGCTACAACAGTAAATCACTGGATCTGCTTTTTCAGCCCAGCATCTGGGCGACTGGGGCTGTTGAAGGGGACATCCCCACCCACTTTGCCCTTTCTGTACTTTGATCCAACAACCTCCGACAGTTGAAGATATATCCACTGTATGTTGGCGTAGGGTCTGTTTAACTACAATGTCTGCCGCAGAGAAGTAGATATACTTCCTACACTGGACAGAGAAGTAGATATATTTCCTACATTGGACAGGGAAGTAGATATATTTCCTACACTGGACAGAGAAGTAGATATACTTCCTACACTGGACAGAGAAGTAGATATACTTCCTACACTGGACAGAGAAATAGATATACTTCCAACACTGGACAGAGAAATAGATATACTTCCTACACTGGACATCTCAGTTAGAACTTTTTGTTTTGGTGTCCGTTTTTGTAAATATATTTGTATATATGTTCAGGTATATGTTGATGTTTTGTTGTATAACATGGATTTCATAACATCGTCAAATTGAGGGTCACGACCAGTGTTTCTTTCAAATGTGTAGAATATTAGTTTTTGCTTTAAAGATTAAATTTCTGATCATTTGTATCAGAAACATCATTTCATACTATAGACTAATCTATTAAAAAATCTAACGTCTTGACTGCCCAGATGTGTTTTAACGATCCATGATTGTTTAAAAAAAGTGACCATTATCTGTTTCATTTGAATGCTCTGACTCCAGTACCATGTTGACATTGCCTGCTGCATGGCAACATCAGTATTCATATACAGATAACAGTCAGGTTACCTGTATGTTTAAAAATGACGGTTCAGCCTGTATCTTATAATAGATATATTTTATGTTATCCAATATGTAATATGGTTTTATGATAAAAAGTTCAGACTTAATACCATCAAGAACTGTGTGGTTGAAGTTCAGTATTGCTTTCTTGTTAGTTTTTGTTAATGTTACATAATATTAAAGAAGTTGAACAAAGGTCAACATGACTGCTGTATGGTATTGTGATGACAGGCATCACTTTTACTTGCATTCCCCGAGCCACCGAAGAGTGAATCCCTGTCACTAAATTCATCTCGGTGATTTGTTTTTGATGGCCACAGTACTGTCACACAAGTCCGTGAATCAGAATGAGCATGGAGGACAAATCTGTGCCTAAAACCAGCGGCAGATTAGAAAGGAATCACTTACAGCACTGGCTAAATCCGCGGCCATGTTCGCTGCTGGCCGCGCTTAGACATTATTGGGAGGCTTCGGTTTGCCATTTGTGCACCTAATTCAGCGGTAAAGCTTCTGTAATTTTCTCCCGACATCAGCAAGAGTCTTGCAGATCGTTGATGTGGTCTTGATGATACTCGTTAACATCAAACCGAGGGATTGTGAATATATTAACCATTCTATGATGCGTTTTGGTGGCATTCATTAGCACCTTATTCTGCAGTAAATCCCTTCTTCCTTCCATTGAAATGGACTTTGGAAAAAGGCATTTGAAATTATTGATGCAATGAATTGTTGAAATATGGCATAATGCTCTTGCGTTTAACTGCATTTTATGGCCCATCAAATGTGAAAATATGACAATTTTTGCTTATAACCAGCAATTGAATATGTAATCATTATTCATAACCTGGTGTGGTGGTAATCCATGGACGTATTAGAGGTTGTTGCAAGGGTAGCTGTTCTGTCTACATTTACCTGGCATTGGACGCGATCCATTTAATTGTGTGTATCACAGGAGAAGTTGGAAGTATTGCACACCTTACATTGAGTGGTGTTTATGTTGAGAGATGGTCAAAGCTTGGGACCACCTGGCTGAAGGCTGACCCTGAGAATGACCAAGTCCCTTTGTAGTAGGTTTGCCATTACTCAAGTCCAGCCACACTAATAGTGTTTATGCAATTGCAACAGGTGTAAATGCACTGCAGGGCCTTGGACATTGATGGGTGGTCATTAGCAGTTTGTCTGTTTAATTATTAATACCCAGAGAGCAGAGATTGTCAGAATGGCCTCCATGCGCAGCTGACATGGCATTGTCCCTTACAGTTTTTTCACTGTTCACGTTACACTTGATAATTGATGGTGATGCTAATGAATGACTAAAATAGGGTTTGGATTTTCTGTCAGCTACGGATAGATTTGCTGGTGTTTGATAACAGATACTTGCACATGGTTGTTCTGAGAATGCTGAAGTTCTAGGGCTTGTCAGATATCATCGTAGTTTTCATTATGTTAGATGTGGTTTTTATTGTCCATTTTATCACAGTGACCACCATAATCATGGTCATCTTTATCAACATGTCACGTTATCATTAAAGTCACTGTTCTTGCAGAAATGTAGACTCTCATTATTGTGTTCGGTTTTTGTGTTTGCAGGTTTATCAATGCAAGGCGAAGAATCGTACAGCCAATGATTGACCAGTCAAATCGGGCAGGTAAATATCACAGAAAGATATCTCTGAATGCATGTGTGTGTACCTTCATGCGTGTGTACCCTCATGTGTGTGTACCCTCATGTGTGTGTACCCTCATGTGTGTACCCTCATGTGTGTACCCTCGTGTGTGTGTGTGTGTGTGTGTGTGTGTGTGTGTGTGTGTGTGTGTGTGTGTGTGTGTGTGTGTGTGTGTGTGTGTGTGTGTGTGTGTGTGTGTGTGTGTGTGTGTGTGTGTGTGTGTGTGTGTGTGTGTGTGTGTGTGTGTGTGTGTGTGTGTGTGTGTGTGTGTGTGTGTGTGTGTGTGTGTGTGTGTGTGTGTGTGTGTGTGTGTGTGTGTGTGTGTGTGTGTGTGTGTGTGTGTGTGTGTGTGTGTGTGTGTGTGTGTGTGTGTGTGTGTGTGTGTGTGTGTGTGTGTGTGTGTGTGTGTGTGTGTGTGTGTGTGTGTGTGTGTGTGTGTGTGTGTGTGTGTGTGTGTGTGTGTGTGTGTGTGTGTGTGTGTGTGTGTGTGTGTGTGTGTGTGTGTGTGTGTGTGTGTGTGTGTGTGTGTGTGTGTGTGTGTGTGTGTGTGTGTGTGTGTGTGTGTGTGTGTGTGTGTGTGTGTGTGTGTGTGTGTGTGTGTGTGTGTGTGTGTGTGTGTGTGTGTGTGTGTGTGTGTGTGTGTGTGTGTGTGTGTGTGTGTGTGTGTGTGTGTGTGTGTGTGTGTGTGTGTGTGTGTGTGTGTGTGTGTGTGTGTGTGTGTGTGTGTGTGTGTGTGTGTGTGTGTGTGTGTGTGTGTGTGTGTGTGTGTGTGTGTGTGTGTGTGTGTGTGTGTGTGTGTGTGTGTGTGTGTGTGTGTGTGTGTGTGTGTGTGTGTGTGTGTGTGTGTGTGTGTGTGTGTGTGTGTGTGTGTGTGTGTGTGTGTGTGTGTGTGTGTGTGTGTGTGTGTGTGTGTGTGTGTGTGTGTGTGTGTGTGTGTGTGTGTGTGTGTGTGTGTGTGTGTGTGTGTGTGTGTGTGTGTGTGTGTGTGTGTGTGTGTGTGTGTGTGTGTGTGTGTGTGTGTGTGTGTGTGTGTGTGTGTGTGTGTGTGTGTGTGTGTGTGTGTGTGTGTGTGTGTGTACCCTCGTGTGTGTACCCTCATGTGTGTGTGTACCCTCATGTGTGTGTGTGTACCCTCATGTGTGTACCCTCATGTGTGTGTACCCTCATGTGTGTGTACCCTCATGTGTGTGTGTACCCTCGTGTGTGTACCCTCACGTGTAGCAGTGAAGTAGAGCCAGCTGACACGGAAACTAATTTACAATGAGTTGTACCGTTAATATAGTTATACATCATGCTAATACTGGTGAAGGAAAGCTGTCTCTTCAGTTCATTGAGCCCAGCGCGAATCAGGTTTGTTGATGTTCATATCTGCGGCTCGTGAATAGCGAGAAAGTAATATGTACAGTTGGTTGAACCAGAGTGCATACTGTTGTTAAAATCATTGAAAAAATTAACTTTTATTGTTAGATCGGGTAACTTGCGAAAGTCTGAATAGCCTTGTCATAGTATATAGAGGTGAGCTATGCACGGCCACTTTTGTCCTTTTTTCACAAGTTCAACCAAACCGAAGTTAACATGTCGAAGTTGACACTAAATAGGTTTGATTTTTTTTTGTGAAATTAGTATGAAATGAGACGCACAAAATTTTTTATTGCCGTAGAAGTTTTAAGTTGTATACAAAATGGATGAATGCCATTGTAAAGTATAGGTTTTTTCCTGAAACCTTTGAATGCTGATTTTGAATTCTGAAAAGGTCTTTTTAGTTATGTCTAATGTGTACCATGGTTTTATCATGTTGTGTTCCATGTTGAACATTTTATACATTGTCTTACTTGTTGTTTATTTATAAATTTATCTCTCTTGCATATTGGCCTACTTTGAATATAGAGTCTCATGACTATAGTGCCATAGAGCACTTGGTGAATGTGGTGCTATTTACATTTTGTATTTTATTAATATTATTGTTGTTTATTTTCTACAAGTGTTGTGTTCTGTTCTGCCAGGCCCACCAAATACGTACAGTCCAGACGGGGCAGGAATGGGCTACATGGACAATCAGCAAATGCACATGGGCAGAGCTCCAGGTACGTTCACTCGTAGTAGTGCTAGGAGTCGGCAAGCCATTCTTTCATTTGTACACCGCTTGCCAGTGACCATTTCTCTGAGGTGTCGTCCATCTGGAAGTGGACCAGTGAATCTGTTTGTTTTCAAGAAGATTTTCTGAAACAATCACCCGTGCCCCAGAAATGGGACTAAATGACAGCAGAATCTGGTCGTGTTGTGAGCAATTAGATTCTTAGAGCGTTGACATATGATAGTTTTTCTTGTGTACTTTGGTTTATTTGGTGACAAAGTGCCACTGCATGTGCATTTACATCACTCTTCAGTCACTTCAGAGCTATGCTAGTTGGAAAAACTGCTGCTGTAGTTTGGCAAACTGCAGGCGTGCTTTCTTGGCCATGGGTGTTTCTACAGCAACGTGTACGGTGTTGGATGGCAGCCAGCGGTGTTTTTGCACGTTTGTGCGTGTATCTCTGCGGTTTAGTTGTTCAAGCCTCATGGTGGGCAGGGGGATGCCCTATGATTGCACTTGTAGGCCCTCAATAGGAGCCCGACCGCATATAGCACAATAAATTGGAGTCCATACAACATCGGTATATGATGGCACACCTGCGTTGCATACAGAATGAGTTGCGACGGCACATTTAACTGTGAGGAACGGCACCTACAAAAAGCGACTTTGACCAAAGGTGTAGTTATCTTGTGCCGCTCCAGTGATCGTGAGGCGGTAGCCGTCTTTGCCGAACGCCAAATCTTGTCATAGTTTGCGCTCTCTGCTGTGATCATAGACGATCATTTCGTCGGAATGGTGCAAATTTCCTGCGGTGTTTACGACCAGGCTTTGTGCTCCGTGGAATGATTGAAGTTCAGTTGTCATGAAATGGGTTCTTGTGACAGTGACTGCGGTCAGCCGGCTGTTAACTTAAAACAGATAGAATCAACTTGATTATGCCTTTTGGCTGATAAGGGGGTTGACTTATTAGGCAGGGCAGTAAGCTATTTAATAGATTCAATTGTCGGTTTTGCTGTCATTCAAAAAGTTGAGTGAAAATAATAAAACATACTAAGTTGTAGCAGGATAAGAAAATGTTTCATCATTTTCCCGATGTTCAGTTGAAACGTGAGAAAGAAGTTTTGCGAAATTAGCAGTGATGGAACTGTCGGTGCGAATTACTTTATAGATGTGGCTCCTCTAACCATGGACCTCTGCTCTAAACCTTGCTGATGATGATCAGCCACCATTGTTTGTCATTCTCTAGGGGGTTCCCCCTCTCCCAGATCCTCAGATTTGAGCCAGGAATACCCTATCATGTCATAAATCGCATTCCACTGTGATCCAACTTCACCGCTCCTGATTTCTCCAGTGGTTCTGCATATTAGGATAATTGTTCATTTTCATAATGTGCCAAAAGAATATTCCATTCTGGGAGAACAATGGCGTTATTTGAATTTCATAATTTAGAATTATGAAAGTCCGAGCGAGATGTTGTATTCGCTCCCAAGCTGTGCCCATGTTTCCAGATCCTGCGGGAATCGAGTCAACAGTTTTGCATCTGGCTGGGCGGCAGGCGTTTCGCAGGAATGGGATTTATGTTCGTCCGGTCGTAATTTGATATTTTAATATCATGCCCACCCCTTTCCTATAATGCGTTGCAGCTGCATACTGTGTAGAAAAAATGCTTCATCATGGAAATTATTCTTGACAATCAAATCCTGTTGGTTAAAATTGAGTCTGCAGTTGCTGACAGTTGGCTACTGTTTTCCAGGAACCATTCTCACTAAATCGGCCGACGTCGTCAGTGTTTTCCGGCAGCGACTGTTTTCGTGCTAAAGTCGTGACCAAGCACGCTACCTCCCCCAGGACGTAGATACGGCAGTGTTGCGCACATGATTGCACAAACCAGTTGCCGAGATTGTGCAGGAAAAATGCGTTTGGCAACATTTGCGTGGGTATCTGGTCTGGCATCACTGCGTGCTGGCTGATTCTGCGCATCGCTGGTGCTCTTGGCTCTAATCTGTATTCCATCCAGATTTGTCACGGCCTCCAATGTCGCATTAGTACGGTCGCCAAAAGCCAGAGGCGGATCATTGTGTACCGTCACCATGGAAACGCATCGATAGCATCCGTGCGCAATACAAATAATATGTTTTGTGCGTAACTCTCGCACATCTCAATCCCCATGGCTATTTGGCGCTCAACTGATGTCTGTGTAGCCATGCATGACTACCGATATTTGTTCGGCCATGTGGAAATTTCTGTTCAGGGATGATGAGCTGATGGTGCAGTGGCACAATCTAAGCCTACCAACAAGACTTAGTGTCACCATGGACATTATCTTCTAGTATCCAGCTTGCTCAAATTCTTTGACAAGATGAAATGGATGAGAAATGACTACTAGTAACAGCAACACGTCATTTAGCAGTTGATGGGTATAAATGCTTTGATATGGCAGTTCCTTATGTCCATCTGATTGAATGCCATGGTATGACAGTAGCTAGATTGACAACTATACACATAGTGGTATAAAATGGGCAACAACATTTTAATTTTCATAGCCGGAAAGAAAAGGCGTTAAACGTTCTGCCAATTAGCGGGGTACTGACATTGATAAGATTATTCGACAAATGGAGTTTTGTAATACGATTTGGACACAGTGGGATTACAAAGCGGTGATAATTTCCCGACAGAGATGCGGTTACAGCAAATAACAGCGAGTAGTTGTCGTAATCCACAGGCTTTTCTTCGTGTGACATGCAAACGGCATTGATTGCGAGCGCGGGCAACTTAAACATGACAGGACCCTGGTACACTCGGTCGGTGCATCACGATATTTGCTTCATCGTTGCCTCCAGCGATGCTTTGAAGCACGCGCAGCTGCCGCGTGCACGTAGCCATGCAAGAAATAATAAGAAAACAAACAGCTGAGACTGTGAAAAACACGCGGAAGAGGACACCACTCATTTGTCGGGATGCCACCCTCGGCCTTGCTGGACACTGCGAGGGCATGACATCTTGACAGTTGTGTGGTGCCGATCAGAAGGCACATGTCACACTGGGCGTATTAGCAAGCCTTTTATTAGTCGGAAAGTTCAGGCTCAAGTTATATGGTGATATTGTTCCGCTGGTGACATTTGAAAACGCTGCATTGCCCTACGTGATGAGTCAGATGCGCTGTTTGTCTGTTCGGTCAAGCAGCATTGTTGTAGCAGGCGAAATGATTGTGTTTGCGAACAAAGAGCACAATTTACTGAACCCGTGTCGTGGGTTTGATTGGGAGACAAAGTTTCGACTTGGTCACACGTCAGAAGAGCAAATGTTCATTCTTTGTAACCACAGAAAATGTGACGAAGTGATGGATGGCAATTTTAACTGCCTGCCTCTGCTATGATCAGTGGTTTTTAAAGGGAATCTACTGTCCTGAATCGGGATTTCAGGGATGGATCGTAGATTTTTCACATTTGTAATTTATTTCATACACTGTTTGGTGAGACCAGAGAAAATCAAGTGAGCGACCATAAGTGAGAGCTAAAAAAAATCACTGACTATAAAATCTTTCATGTAACATTTTACGTAATATATTGTTTTGATGGAAGTTACGGTGTTTAAACTAGTTGTAGGATTTGCTGTTGTCTCACCATTTTAACCAGAATGACAAATCTGGCTTTCCAAAGTCACCAGATGGGCTTGTCAGATGTCCCAAAGCAGGGGCATTCTCCCTGGTGCATTAGCTGCAGTAATGTCAGGTGTGGTTGGCTGGGGTGCCCCTTCTGGGTTTTCCTTCCCATTCCTGGAGCAGACCCACTGACAGCTGATCTCCCAGGGATGGATTCCTAATCACTCCCAGTAGGTTGTATTTATGGAAATGGCAACTGGGCTGTGGTATGGATGGCAAAACAGTGTGTCAGACTGCCAACTGTTGGTGATTTATATCAATTAGTGATCGTGTAAACAGAGAGCCTGACTAGGGATGCACAGGTCTGGCACTAGGGCATTCTTCACACAGCTACCATTATAGTCTGTCTCCAGTCAGATTCTCCTGCACACTTGAACTCAGTCATTCGTGTGCACACCTAATATTAGGCTAATTTGGAGAACCATATTGGAAATAAATGTAGGCCTACTTCTGTTTGCTATCCTCCGTCTCGTTTTATATATGATCCTCTTTTACTGTTATTCATCTATAAAATTTTACTGAATAAATTCAATCAATCAATTCTGCCAGTGCCACAGATTCACCAATTCACAAATTCTTGGTGAAATGATAAAAGTCTGGCAGTTTTTTACTAATAATGCTGTGTTAGATGGGAAAATATATATTTTTTAATTTGTTTGTGTTATATTCTTTAAAAAGTAGTAAACTTATAGAGTATCATTGGATAAAATTATAGGACATGAGCATTTGATCCAATATTATACGTATTTAGTAATATCACAAAATCATGTGTTGTTTGTGAAACATCTTTTTGCATATAAAAGGTAATGTTTGATGCAGGAAATGTTTTAACTGCGATATTTTTAACTGAATTATATGTATATAAATTATTAAGTTAATTTAAAATTATATATACAATTAAGTTAATTTTGTATTAACAAATATGAATTGATAGTGTGTGTGTATGTATATGACCGTATATATGTGTGTGTGTACATATATATATATATATATATATATATATATATATATATATATATATATATATGTATATGTATATATATATATATATATATGCATGCATGCATGCAAGCATACATACATACATAATATCAAAAGTATCAACTTATATTATAGTTTCCCCCTATGCAAATAATCTAAATTAATACTAAAAAGCACTACTAAATAAATATACATAATATACCTTACTTTCCTAATTGTTGATATATAGTACATTTTGTTTAACTATAGTTTTAGTGTTGAACATCAGGTGTATCACAGCAGCGTAATAGACATAACAGGCAACTGTCCGCCAGCAAGTCTCGCAGCATCTCTCGTCGTCGAGCGTCTCGTAATATTCTATATCCCAAGTGACAGTTGACGGTATTACGGGTGACAGTCAGACTAGGTGACTTAAACTCTCAAGCTGGCCGACCGCGTACTGTCTTAAATGGGATTGTGGAAGATCGCTTGTGTCATTTTCGCGGGATCACGCTTATAGTGCTTCGGCGACGAAATTGCAGACAACACAGAATCATTTCCTGCCTTGTCAACACCTGAGTCCAGGCGGCCAACCTTTCCTCGTCGCCTCTAGTCCTGGGCAAATATAATTACTACAAGTACTAGGCTACTAGACGCGCGGTTTATCCTGCTTGTCATTTCTGATGCTGCTAATGCCGCGCCGCGGGAACTCGTTCGTTGCTGTTGCCTCGTTCTCGCTCTCCGAGTTCGTCATGTTTGTCTAATTGTTTGTGTTGTTTTTACTCATTAATTACACAAAGAACCTATTTTATGAGATTTGTATTAAAAACAAGGTTTTAATGATTTAAATAGAACCGTGCAGCAATATAATTATGACATATCTTTTTATTCTAAATCTGTGAACAGTTCATATAAATTAATCGTTTTGTATAAAACACATTATATCCATTACCTCCAGATTTTTTTACATATGTTATGTATAAATTCGTTATATAGGCATTATATATTGTCTATGATGTGTATATAAAAACTGCTAGCTTACCGTCTTCACATATTTGGTAAATGATTTTATGGTAATCAAAATTAAGGTAGAAAATTTCATTAACAAGAAAACAATAACATTTTAATAAATAAAGGGTTGCCTTCGATTTATTTATTTTTGGGACAGTGTCGTTTGTATATTTGTTAACAATTACATTGATAACTTTGATGTTCACTTGCACAATCATATTTACGGTTTTAGAAAATGTGTATTATATGGAGAATCTATTATATATGACATTGAAAATTGTTTCATAAAATGTGTGAGCATATTGCTAATGGACACATGAGTTCTACATGGGCAAGAACACTATTATGTAAAGAGTGCAGTGGCGATCGTTAAATCTGTTTTATTATTCATTATAGTTTAAGTTATTTTATTTTAATGCACATGTAAGATAAATACTACTACTAATAATAACGGTATTCGTATTTAACGACACGCGCAGAACCGTGACCGTGTTGACGTGTACACGAACGATGTTTATCAGTGCCCGTGTTGACGTGTACACGAACGATGTTTATCAGTGCCCGTGTTGACGTGTACACGAACGATGGTTAACCGTGTCCGTGTTGACATGTACACGAACAATGTTTGACCGTGTCCGTGATGCCTGTTGCAGGTCTACAGGGAATGCCAGGAGCTGACATGTACTGCGCCTCGCCGGGCGGTTCCTACTCACAGATGTCACAACTGCGCGCGCCCGTGCACTCGCAGGCCATGCTGATTCCGGGCCACCCGCATCACATGATGATGGCCCACGGTGGCCCGCTCGGCCACCCGGGCATGACCGGGCTGCCGACGACACAAAGTCCTCCGTTGCACAGCAGTATGGACGCGATGGGACACATACAAGACATCCACGCCGGCTAGACGGCCGGCGACCGTCTACTGCATACCTCATTTACCCTTCTCCTGTCTGTCAAGCACGATGTTGACGCCGTCGCCACGGCGGTCTTCACGGGGCAGCGCTCGTGGTGAGGACAATCGAACGCCACCACGGACGAAGCGATGACAACAGACTGAAGTTTGTGTGGATATTGGCTCAAAGCGTGTACGTCGTCTTGCGACGTTGTCGTCTCGCAGTAACTGACATGGATGTCGCCGGCAGACGGCCATCGACTGCAGTGCTGCAAGGGTGAAGACGAACCCGTTCGGTGCGTGGGCAGCGGGTAAACAACGATCGTTGTGCTTCGCGGACATCGCCATTGAACGATAGGATTCTACGAGTACGTCGAAGGCGCGACGTCGCCACGTTGGGTGAACGCGATTGCCGCCGGAAATTACGTGGCGGGCGAGAAAACGTCGCTGCTGTAGCGGCGAGACCGCGACCGTCACCGGGAAATCCAAGGGTAATCGGGCAGCACGAGCGCGATCTCGCACGTGCTTGCGCACGTCGTGCAGAACACAAAACGTTTATTGCTATGCAGCGGAGCAAGACCACATGCGCGTGATGTCCACATGTTTTCGTGTGTGGCTTTGGGGCAAATTTGTCTTTTGCAAGAGAACAAGACTGTTTCAGTCGGTGAAATCCTGATTGTAATCAATGTTGAGATGTAATTATGTTAGAGGTGTTTGCAGTGAAACACTACGTTCTGGGGCTGCAACCCAGGCGGCAACTCAACTCGATGCTATATATACAAAATGGCAAATATATTTTAATGTAACATTTACAGTTTAGTATTATATATATATGCAGATTACACAAACTTAATTAGATATTGCTATTGAAAACGGCAGATATATATATATATATATATTTTCCACGCAAGCGTTAGTGTACAGGTGTAGGTCCAGCATTCTTCGAACTACATTTTGCCTAGGAAGCGTTGAAGGTCAATGTCGATAGGTCAGTGCTGTAGCATCGTACAAGGGTTGTCACTTGGGTTGCGGGCGATTTCAGAAATCCTGCACTGCGTGTTTGGGTTCTAGGGTAAACTCTGTGCCGAGCTGTGTGTTTGTTGACGGAACTGGTCCGCGCTCGATTCCAGCTCAGAAGCAGAAATGAAGACAATCTTGTTGTTATTGTTGTTGTAAAGAGTCATCGTCATCATCGTTGTCGTCATGGTCACCGAGTGGACGTAATTAGTAGTTGTTATTACGCGGCAGTTGGCTGTGGCCGACGCCGCGTCAGGTTGTTTAATACGTTGGTTCTCCTCCATTCTGCTATATGAGCCCGGGACAGGCGCCAGGTGCTCGCGTAGACACTCCGGACGAAACCTTACTGCTTCGCCGTCGCCGCTGACGCCACGCGCCGGCTAGAGGGGTGATGTGCGCGCTCTGTGATCTCTTGCTGTCCTCGTCAGACGACCAGCACGGGACGGGCAGGCGGAATGAGACGACTATGAACTATTCGAAGGAGGTGTTGATGATCTTCTGTTGAACAAATCCATTCCGCGTGCGCGTGGTGGATAGGACGTTCTCCGCAGGATGCGGTCCCCGTTGCAGAGTGCGGGACATATTCTTCTGACTGTCTCTAGACCGCGTGTGGCGGCCCAGGGCTTTGACACTGCTATGTGCTTCGCCGGTGACACTATTTAATGTACTAGACGATAACAGGTAGTGTGTTCACGTGTAATCTTCATCGACTTCAAGACATAAATGCATTGTTTTGTTGATACCTCATTGTCCTAATGTATTACGTTGTTGAACGTGTGTCAAATGTCATCGCTGTTGTTGTCCACCTGGTCAACGACAGCCGGTCAGCAGTTTGGTCAGTCCGAGTCGGCAAAATTGTGGCTGGTGGCGATTTTGAGAATTTTAAGAGACGTTTAATTTTTGGCACAGCAATTTTGAATGTGGAGTTTTGTTGGGCGTTTCGACGCCGGGTCGCGCCTGTGGCTAGGTACAGGCGAAAGGTGCTTACTATGATGCTTTCTTACGAATTGATGGTTGTGAGAATATCGTATTATTGACGTCGAATCACGGTGGCAAAACAGTCGGTCTGCGGCGATGCCGGGCCGCGACTGAACGGACCGAGTACGTGTGTGTACGTGTTCACATGTCTATGTATACAGCGTAGTTTTTTATTTTTGGATGCAATTGCTGAAGTGAGTAAAGTCGAACTTTACATAAATGATGAAGATAATATTACTGTTGTAACAGGTGTAGGTCTATTACGGAAAGTGAAATAGTTGTAAAGATTCGAGCCCGTCGGTGTGTGTGCTCTACACGAACGCGCGTGCCGTGTGCGTGCGCGTGACCCTGTGAGCGTACACATGGCGTCGTTTCGACGTCGTACCTCTGACATCATTTCGACGTCGTCGGGCGCCGGTGCCATTTTGATAGGGGCTGACGCTGTATACAATGTGTGCGTGCGTGCGTGAGTGCGTGTGTGTGAACGACGCCGACTCCAGAGAACCAATTTTTATATAGCAACAGCAGCAGCAGCATCGTCATCTGTACAGAGTTAACACGTTGGTCGACGGTAGCACGCTACGTTGTATTGTCAAACTGTATTTTTATTATATTATTATCATTTCAGGTAGTGAATTAACGACGGCGCCGTTTTGCTGGTCTCGTTCGGGTAGCGAGATATCGCGGCGTCGTTGGGTGGCACACAGCAGGGGTGTGGAGACGAATTCTTTCTGCCAGGGGTGGTGTCGTCGGCCCTGGAGAAGCGGTTGTTTTCTTTTGCCTGTCGTTGTCGGTTGTTGTGCCTGATACAGAAACACTTGGGGGGGGGGGTCTGACTTAATGCTGTCGGAACTGGCACCGTAGTGGGCCGAGAACGCTACCGATTTATCACGCCAAACCTCGCTGAACAGTCCCGTTAACCCACGGAATCTGGGACGAGCGTAAGTTTAATTTTAGTTCGTACTCCATCGCCGATTTCGTAACGTGAACGACGCCAAGCGTACGCAGACCGGACGAATCCGGAGACGTCGCCGCTCCGTCGTCGTCATCGTCGTGGATATTCTCTTCGCCAGTCGAATGAATGTATGTCGTACGTCTCCGCCGCTGTACGTATCGGCAGCCCACCCATCGTACCGGCAGCCCACCCATCGCACCGGCAGCCCACCCATCGTATCGGCAGCCCACCCATCGTATCGGCAGCCCACCCATCGTACCGGCAGCCCACCCATCGTATCGGCCGCCCACCCATCGTTCCGGCAGCCCACCCATCGTATCGGCCGCCCACCCATCGTACCGGCCGCCCACCCATCGTACCGGCAGCCCACCCATCGTACCGGCAGCCCACCCATCGTAACACTAACAGCCGTTGTGTGTATTTTTATATTCCGTCTCCACAAGAGAAGTCGTGCGTGGTTTCTCAACAAAGGGGTAATATATTTGCCCGATAGTCCCAGTAAAATGCTCCCGTGTTATTAAGGCACTGCCACTTTAGCAACGTTATCTCTTCGTCGATTCACCCATTCAGTCGGGCACTTAACGTGTACTTAGTAAATAACGGCGAAACATGAAAAGTGGTGTTTGGTCGTTCGTCTCGTTTCTAGCACGGAATACTTGAAGTTGACGTCGCGAACGAATGTAGTACTAAGTCGCTCCGGACACGCGGAATTGTCGAGAAATTCGACTCATATCTTGAGGTTGCGCTGTCGTGGAATTCGTTTCGGTTTGGTTCACTGTATATTGCACTGACACGTATTTGGTTTATACGTCCCACCCAAGGTTCAATCCGGGAGCCCGACTCATTGCACAAAACTTCACGTTCACCTGTACAACTTCCGTAGGCAATACGCGCGTGGGTTACGGCGAGACGACGATCTAGGCAATTGTTGCATTCAGCGAGCGGCACCGTGTTGACTGTTGACGACATCGTGTGTGTGTGTGTGTGTGTGTGTGCGCGTGCGTGCGTGCGTGCGTGCGTGCGTGCGTGCGTGTTTATGTATGTGTCTGGTATTCTCCTGTCTATATTTTGTCATCGGGCACGTTTATCATAATGCTATCGACATGTTTCTAATCGTGTATAGTTTTGTTTTCATTTTACACCCGTGGTTGTACAGCGGTTGTCTGTATTTACATCTGGAACGGCAATAAATTGTTTCTACGCAACGTTTCGCGTCTGTGGTCGTGATTGATGCGCGCTATTTAACGTAGCGTGACTCGGCGATAAAGTCCGCGGCCGTAGGAGACGCTCGGGGCTTCTACGTTCGATGAAATGATACGTTTCTAAGCATTGTTGCGATGGGGTGTATTGCTGAGTGGGTTCCCGTGAAAGGGTGGACTATTCGGGGACATGTGAGCACCCGGGGGACAATTGGAGCCACACGGGGTGATACCGGTGTAAACAGTCTGAGTTTCCCTCTAGTGATTTTTAATTATCGGTTGGTGGGTGCATGCACTTGTAAAATCTCAATAATGCCCACCCCCCCCCCCGCCTCCACCATACGCATCATATTCGTTGCAATTATATATATATACATATACACACACACACATATATATATATATATATATAGATATAGATATATATATATATATATATATATATATAGATATATATATGTATATATATAAACACCGTATTTTACGTTCTGGCACGTTGAGCTTCCTCAGTTTCGTCGACAAAAATATAAATAACCGATGAGCAGGGACGCTTTTGTACTGCAAATTTATGGTGAGCGATTCTAAAGACAAGAACGTCGTCGAATTTATCAAAATTCAAACAATATATTGTCTAAGTTCAGGATAGTGTTTTGAATGAAGCCTTGTCTTGATTCTTGTCAAATAAATAACTAATGCATAATTATGTATTCATGCGCATTATGTTTCTGACATTAATATAGTAACACATTCGTTATAATGTATTACCAACTACCTATCAATCCTTGGCTCGAAACAATATCGAACACATTTTTATTTTAACAGTTATATAACTTCGAGTGAGTGTTTTTAACGTAAGCATTGCATGTTGTACCTAACTTGGAAACACCAGTAGTTTTTGAACGCCCTACATCGCCACAAACTAGAATAAAATCATGTTTTTGAAAATGCGATCCTCTGAAATGCGGCAGTGTCGTTTGCCACCATGGCGTGGTGCCGTCTCGCGTGACCTGAACGCGTCGCGGTAGATACAGCGGCCGCAGGAAACGTTTGCCTTGGACGACCTGCACACAATCGTAATTATATTGATACGGAATACATTTGACGTGTGACACCTGTCTGAATGGCGACCGCGTTTGACTTGTGACACGTTGGCAGATCATTGCTGATTAGAAGCTGCGCTTACCGATGTACAAACGCGGTGCTTGCTGGAGGTTCGGGGGAGATACAAACCCCGTTCTGTGTCGGGGGTGCTGCAGAGCCTTAAACCACTGCCCCCCCCCCTTTTCTAAACAACACTACCAACCCCAAAACGAAGACAAGTTATTTATGTTACGACGCTAGGGATTTTTTATTTTTGTTTATTGGAAAAGAAGATGTGACCATTGACAGTTGTTGAACAAAATGTTCGTAATTGAGTTACTTTTTAAAAGACATCTTGCTAATTTTACACGAATATTTAAGCTGGACTAGTTTGCAATCATGCGGAGTTCGTTACAAAAGGTTCCTTATTTCAACTTTTTTCACATAGCTTTACGCCCTCTGGCTGCATTTTATATTAATAATTATTATTATTTCTCGGGTCACGTCGACGCCGCCATTTTAAAGCAGACGACACAGGTGCGCAGCCAATGAACCGGAAACCGCGGCGAGCCGATATGTTCTACTGGACCAAAAGCCGCAAACATCTCAGATCGATCATCCGATGTTTCGTGTCGCTGTCACTCAGTTGGAACCGGCGCCGAATAATTAAATTTAGACATTAAATTGGCCGCCGACCGCTTCCCATAGCTGCGCGTTAAAAAGGTCCGCTATCGCGATATCGGTCGCGTTTTTGACAGTTGCCTTTTCAGGTAGCTGACGAAATGATGGATTGTGGCCGGGGTAACTAGGGAGACATGAACTGCGTGATTCCATATAATTCGGGCCGAAATTACAACACATATACACACGGTGCAACCAGTGGGTGCAACGCCATGAATTATGCACACACGTGGGGGTTATATACGTTCTGCGGAGGGAATCGTAATAAAGTAATGTTGTGTCAACAGGAATGATTGTCTCCCGGGTTAGAGATCATAGCGTGTCGCGGCAAATGTGAGCCGACGAGCGTGGTGTGAAGGGAGATGAATGTCTACTCGCTGCCGATCTGTGGCGGAACAAAAGTGGCAGAAAAGCAACGATAATCAGATAATCAGAGTAACTGGAAAGAAGAAGATATCACAGGAAATCAAGTAAGTATATATATATATATATATATATATATATATATATATATATATATATATATATATATATATATATATATATATATATATATATATATATATATATATATATATATATACATATATATATATATATATATATCTATAATATATATATATATATATACACACACACATATATATATATATATATATATATATATATATATATATATATATATATATATATATATATATATATATATATATATATATATATATATATATATATATCTAACACCGTGACCGCTAACATATTTCTTGGATATTTTCAATCATAGATAGACTGGTTTCTGACTAATATTGACAATATATTCACCACGACATTAGCTGTCGTTGTGACAGTTTCAAGTGCATGCCGAGTATCAGTACTGTAGGTGAACCGTACTGTATCAACACAAATCCGCATGATTAAATGTTTTTTCCTAAAATATGGTAAATGTGAATTACCTTACATTTAGACAAATATGAAGGTGTTAATCTTACGCTACCTAACCCGGGTTACGTGTGATGCTTGCTTCCACGTCGCGCAGGTGAAAGCTCGGCACAGTCGAGAGTTTGCCAGTTATGCAGTTATGAGTAAAAGCGGATATTGCGAATATATTGTTAACGTTTGTGTGCGTGTGGGCGCGCGCGTGCGTGCTTGCGTGCGGGCATGCGTGCGTGCGTGCGTGCGTGCATGCGCGCGTGCGTGTGTGAATTCTTTAATAGGTAACGAATGTCTTCAGTTATAAGATACGAGTCACCCGGCCGTTGCTCGGGACAAGAGGCAGTCACTTCAAGAGCTTATTACTTCCACCACTGTCTAGGCAAGTTCGGTGGCAGTGGAAATTTCACATCCCTAAAATCATGTACAACTGCTGGTTTCACGGAGCGTTCGTACCGTACCGTACGTACGAACTTATGTGGACGTGTGACGTATAGATCACATAACTCGGAACAATCGTAGAAAATACGTTGCTAACAATTATTGCACGTAACTACGAAATAATGTTCTGGGTTACGTTATCAAACATCCACATAAATGTCTTCGTTCTTCGTAATATCCCCACCCACAAACTACTTTATAGTATAGATATTATGATATGTATCGTTATATCGTTGGAATGTGGATTTCGACCTGAATTCACCCCAGCTGTTCACGTCACTTCCGGTCAGGAAGGGGTGGTTTCCTCAATGACGTTTGCGCAGCTGCCGGGGATGGAAGGAGAGATGCCCGCGCCACTGGCTTCAAATCCTTGCGGAAATGGAACATCGTGTTGCGGTCGGGGGATGCACGCGTTAACACGTGACCCCGTGTTGGCGGCATGCAGCGTGACACGTGTCATGCCCTGGAGCTGCCGCCCAAAGGAACATCTGTTGCGCGCGAGAATCGAGCGAATTGCACGCAAGCACGCATGCACGTCACGCGAATTCCTCACGACGTCCGTCAGTAACATTACGCTGGTTTAGTCACCGTGTTGGGTTACGCTGGAAATTTGGAGTCGGATTGCTGCGAGTTTTATGTGGTAAAAATAGTGTCGTGGACAGTCATAATTTATTGCATCAATTACTGCGAATTGTCTCTAGAATCATAAGTATCGCGATCTTTCTTCCGAAACACGTACAGTATAGACATATATAGGCACTCACACGTATTAAGACATTTAAAACGCATTAAGCTGGCTTTATTATGCTAAAGAAAAGTATAGATCGCTCCATCGATTGCAATTGCGTCGTCCGTACAATCGGCTGCAACCTCCCGTCCGATGTCAGCCTCTGGACCGGCAACATCATCGCTGTCAATTTGCCAATTTTGTCATATTTCATGCTTCTCCTTCGTTTCTCAGCTATCTTCTTTATGAAACAATTGCACATTTTCTACAAAGACTGGCACACTTGAGATCTTAATGATTTAAAATGTTTTCGCATTGTGGGAGGGGATCCCAAGAACACGTTTCGATATCGAGTTTCTGCGAGTGGACGCGGCAGGACTTAAAAACAAAATGTGTTCGTTGTTTTTGGACAGCGAACGTTGCCGTTCTGTTTGTTTGGGATTTTTTTTACAGTACCGAATAGCATTATCATGCTTAGAAGTGCCGCCATTTGTAAAACAAATGTGGATGCTTCAAACATGAATAGAAAAACGGATACTAATTTACTGTTTACCGTGAGCTGCTCTTTAACTATCAGATTTGTCACGAGTCGAAAGATGGCGGCAGTCAGTATGAAGTAACACTTTAATTTACACACATTAACTTTATACCAGCCAGTAATCGAGAGGCAGCTCTAATTGTATCGTCTGACTGTGAACTGGTCGCTAATAGTAATTTTATGTGTTATTTCAGCGAATTACTACGCGAGTGCATAACAAGTTAGACACAGGTGTGACATCCGACAGACACTAATTCTTGGTTTATCTGTGTAATTTACACATTTTCTCGTTTTATTAATGCTATATTCTTATTTTACTTCATTTTTTTTAGTTTTTATACACTACAAATAAAGCCGCACTTAACGAGGAGCCGCGTCGTCGCGTTGTTGTCATTACTACGTAATCAGAGAATCGCGACACGTAACGCGATTGTCGTGAAAAGTACGCCATCGCCGCGACGAAAACCTCTACCGCGCCCCAAACTCCCCGACAATGGCGCGGCTCGACGTGTCACCGCTACCACTACTTATATTATAAATTTAAAAATTATAAATTATAGATTATAAATTAAAAATTTTATAAATTAAAAAATTATAAATTATAGATTATAAACTAAAAATGTTATAAATTAAAAAATTATAAATTATAGATTATAAATTAAAAATGAACAGTTGCGAAGTGGTATAAAGAAATGGTTGGCTGGGCAGCGTCATTGTTGTTTACAACCTGTTACGTCATTGTTGTTTACAACCTGTTACGTCATTGTTGTTTACAACCCGTTATACGACTATTAATTTTGGTAACGTAATATAGTTTCATATTTTCAATGCTGACACTGTCCACAGTTGTATACAGTTACAGTGTCTGTTTTTTTGTCAAGAAGACTACTTGACAACAAATATGAGTTACCGAATGAAATAAAGATGTGCATAATCTGCACATCAAAAGTAAGTTGTGGCAGTGGTGAAGTGGTCAGTGGCGCCCCTGGTGTGGAGCATAATCGCGATCTAGCAAATAAAAATCATGTGACGAGAATGTTTATCTTACATTTCAAATTTATGTTTGATATAGAAATGTATTCTTTTTGATGAATATATGTTTCGAAATATGTTGATATTCACTATAGATAAAAGTTAATATATCTGACAAAAAAAATCATTTAAATTGTACCAGTGCCAAAGACGCTGTCTTCCATCTATAGCCATCTTACAAAGGATAATTTGCCGCTATTGCAATATACAGGCCATACAAGTAGAGTATAGGTTGGCATATTACAGTTTTAAAAATACTGTGTTGTTAACATGCAAGAAAAAAGCAATGCATTTATTTACTCAACGGACGTATTCCATTCATATAAACAATATTTTGTAAAACAGGTTATATAACAATGATCAACACATGTCTTTGTGGTATACCCAGTACACGCCGCGTGTGCTACATTTACGCTGTCCACGGATTCAATGTTGTCTTATGACAGTTGTCTTTGGGAAAGATCATAAGTCAAACAATTAGGGATGTTCTTCTTCTTTTCTTCTAATTCATCTTCTACGTGTAAGAGCAAATCCTTCAAGTTGCCAGTATACCGGAAGTACAGGGGTGTATACCGGAAGTACATTGGTGTATACCGGAAGTACAGGGGTGTATACCGGAAGTAGATGCTTCAGAGCAGTCATCCGAGAAATCCATGTTATCGGTGATCGGGGTCGGACACGAGAAAACCATATGGGATGCCGAGCCAGGAAGACAAGAAGAATTAGATCCGTGGGGGTCCGGACACGACCCGAGTGCGGATATGATCCATCATAACACAAGGTTTAATTTCCGCGAAAGAAGTGTGGCGGAAACGTCGACAAATCGAAAAGGCGTCTTCTGCCGGAGAAGAAGCTGCAGATGGTTCGAATCATTGCAATTACATTATGTTGTTAATACGGCCTGCTACCCGTCACACGCACCGACCCCACTGTCCACGGTGGATCACCCGTTATTACGGCCTGCTACCCGTCACACGCACCAACCCCACTGTCCACGGTGGATCGCCCGTTATTACGGCCTGCTACCCGTCACACGCACCGACCCCACTGTCCACGGTGGATCGCCCGTTATTACGGCCTGCTACCCGTCACACGCGCCTACCCCACTGTCCACGGTGGATCGCCCGTTATTACGGCCTGCTACCCGTCACACGCACCGACCCCACTGTCCACGGTGGATCACCCGTTTTTACGGCCTGCTACCCGTCACACGCACCGACCCCACTGTCCACGGTGGATCGCCCGTTTTTACGGCCTGCTACCCGTCACACGCGCCTACCCCACTGTCCACGGTGGATCGCCCGTTATTACGGCCTGCTACCCGTCACACGCACCGACCCCACTGTCCACGGTGGATCGCCCGTTATTACGGCCTGCTACCCGTCACACGCACCGACCCCGCTGTCCACGGTGGATCGCCCGTTATTACGGCCTGCTACCCGTCACACGCACCGACCCCGCTGTCCACGGTGGATCGCCCGTTATTACGGCCTGCTACCCGTCACACACGCCTACCCCACTCTCCACGGTGGATCGCCCGTTATTACGGCCTGCTACCCGTCACACGCACCGACCCCACTGTCCACGGTGGATCACCCGTTTTTACGGCCTGCTACCCGTCACACGCACCGACCCCACTGTCCACGGTGGATCGCCCGTTATTACGGCCTGCTACCCGTCACACGCGCCTACCCCACTCTCCACGGTGGATCGCCCGTTATTACGGCCTGCTACCCGTCACACGCACCGACCCCACTGTCCACGGTGGATCACCCGTTTTTACGGCCTGCTACCCGTCACACGCGCCGACCCTACTGTCCACGGTGGATCGCCCGTTATTACGGCCTGCTACCCGTCACACGCACCGACCCCACTGTCCACGGTGGATCACCCGTTTTTACGGCCTGCTACCCGTCACACGCGCCGACCCCACTGTCCACGGTGGATCAACCATTATTTGCATTTTAATCGATCTTGCGTACGATTCACTCGAGAAATCTCCCGATTTTTAAACTGCAAGAAAAAATTATTTTGTTTGGGAATTTTGATGTTTCTGTATCTAGTGGAGTGTGACATTTTTCAAGGCGCTGGACACAAGAAATGTTCGATTTGGGTTAGTATTTCGTTGGAAACGATTAGTTAGGATGTGGCGACCTACGAATGCACGGGTATCGACACTGTACTAGTTTGGTTTCCATCTATACCAACTTCTGGTCGACAGGGGCGTATTTAAGTTGGCCCCCTTTGGCTTCCCCCTTTGGCCTCCCCCTTTGGCCTCCGCCTTTGGCCTCCCCCTTTGGCCTCCCCCTTTGGCCTCCCCTTTGGCCTCCCCTTTGGCCTCCCCTTTGGCCTCCCCTTTGGCCTCCCCTTTGGCCTCCCCTTTGGCCTCCCCCTTTGGCCTCCCCTTTGGCCTCCCCCTTTGGCCTCCCCTTTGGCCTCCCCCTTTGGCCTCCCCCTTTGGCCTCCCCCTTTGGCCTCCCCCTTTGGCCTCCCCCTACGCGAGATCCTAGATACTCCACTGCTGGTGGATATACCGGAAACTATTTGCATTTAAAGCTGCTTCATCAATTCGATCTTTTCGCTCGTTTCAGACTCTATCAGCACACACTACGACATGCCAGCTCTAGTATCCACTACGACATGCCAGCTCTAGTATCCACTACGACATGCCAGCTCTAGTATCCACTACGACATGCCAGCTCTAGTATCCACTACGACATGCCAGCTCTAGTATCCACTACGACATGCCAGCTCTAGTATCCACTACGACATGCTAGCTCTAGTATCCAGTACGACATGCTAGCTCTAGTATCCAGTACGACATGCTAGCTCTAGTATCCAGTACGACATGCTAGCTCTAGTATCCACTACGACATGCCAGCTCTAGTATCCAGTACGACATGCTAGCTCTAGTATCCAGTACGACATGCTAGCTCTAGTATCCAGTACGACACGCCAGCTCTAGTATCCACTACGACATGCCAGCTCTAGTATCCAGAACGACACGCCAGCTCTAGTATCCAGTACGACATGCTAGCTCTAGTATCCACTACGACATGCTAGCTCTAGTATCCAGTACGACACGCCAGCTCTAGTATCCACTACAACATGCTAGCTCTAGTATCCACTACGACATGCTAGCTCTAGTATCCACTACGACATGCTAGCTCTAGTATCCAGTACGACATGCTAGCTCTAGTATCCACTACGACATGCTAGCTCTAGTATCCAGTACGACACGCCAGCTCTAGTATCCAGTACGACATGCCAGCTCTAGTATCCAGTACGACACGCTAGCTCTAGTATCCAGTACGACACGCCAGCTCTAGTATCCACTACAACATGCTAGCTCTAGTATCCACTACAACATGCCAGCTCTAGTATCCACTACGACATGCTAGCTCTAGTATCCACTACGACATGCCAGCTCTAGTATCCACTACAACATGCTAGCTCTAGTATCCAGTAAGACATGCTAGCTCTAGTATCCAGTACGACATGCTAGCTCTAGCATCCAGTACGACATGCTAGCTCTAGTATCCACTACGACATGCTAGCTCTAGTATCCACTACGACATGCTAGCTCTGGTATCCAGTACGACATGCTAGCTCTGGTATCCACTACAACATGCTAGCTCTAGTATCCACTACGACATGATAGCTATAGTATCCACTACGACATGATAGCTCTAGTATCCACTACGACATGCTAGCTCTAGTATCCAGTACGACATGCTAGCTCTAGTACCCACTACGACACGCTAGCTCTAGTATCCACTACGACATGCTAGCTCTAGTATCCAGTACGACATGCTAGCTCTAGTATCCACTACGACACGCTAGCTCTAGTATCCACTACGACACGCTAGCTCTAGCATCCACTACAACATGCTAGCTCCAGCATCCAGTACGACATGCTAACTCCTATTTCGATGTATGCGTTCAACGTTTCAGGGTTATGAACTATCCAGTTGTTAAATGACAGATGTTTCGCGTTTATGCATTCCGATCAATCAAAGCGGGATACATCCGACATTTGTCAAATTGTTAAGCCAGTCATAATTGGTCACCGATCAAAAGTTCCTGTCCCGAATGTACGAAGCAAAGGATTTCATTGGTTGGTGTAGACAATGGTTGGTGTAGACATTGGTTGGTGTAGACATTGGTTGGTGTAGACATTGGTTGGCGTAGACATTAGTTGGTGTAGACATTGGTTGGTGTAGACATTGCACCAAAGTTAAATTTCACGTTCGTTAGGCTGAATCCCGATCATAACACACAATGACGGGTCCAAGAAGACGCCGGAGGACGCCGAATATTGTCTTAAAATAAGTATCACCAAACCGTTAAGTTTCTATGAATTCAGAACTTCTATTGGACGGCGCTCCCCATACACGCTTCCATGTCACTTCATTATTTAATAATTGTCGGAGACGGTGCTCCCTATTTTTATTTAATTCATACTGTATAACCGCGGGATGTACGCTCAAGATACATAGGATGCTTGCCGGAGTACGCAGTGACAGGCAGCCTCGTCTGTGGTGCTGCGCATCCACCCACTCACCCACCCACCCACCCACCCACCCACCGCACATACCAGGAAGTGACCGAGTCCGCAGTACATGGAGGTGACCGGGTCCGCTGCACATATATGTGATCGGGTCCGCATCACCAGAAAGTGACCGGGTCCGCAGCACCAGGAGGAGGCAAGATATTTAAATGTACCGGGTTTTTTTATTGTAAAATCTTGTCATGTAGCATAGACTATATCTAATCTAACGTCCTGACTGCCCACATGTGTTCTAAGTGACCAATTGTTTTTAGAATTTGACCATTATCTGTTTATGAATATCAACCTGGCCGTTCTGCGCGTAATGCAATCATAATGTTCGGGGGTGAAACATTCAAATTAAACAGATGATGGTAACATATTATATTTAAAAAAAAGGTGTTCATTAAAACACCTTTTGGGCCGTCGTGCATAACAAGATGTTAGACAAGATGTTGTTTATAAATAATATGACTTTACGAAAACAACGACGAGACTTTGTAGATTCAAGAAGAGTTGAGTCCATTATTTCTACTCTGACGCTAGTTGTAGCCATTATGGGAATGATTGTCATTATAGATTCATTTTCTCTCTCAGATATCTTGGTTAAGAACTCCAGGCTCAGTGAGCTAATCTGACAAACGCCAAGACACACAGTGACCAACGCGTTTCGACGTTAAGCGGCTAACATAAGTAAGTAAGCAGAGTAGTGGTGATGATAGATGTTGTGAGTTGGGTGAAGATGACAGAATACAATAGCCACGTATCCACGTTAAGTTTTGGTCCGCCAACGTGGCGAGAAATAAGTGATGCACAAAAAAGCGACGCTGGCGCCTGTGTGTGGAATAAACTTAATTCGGGGAGCGTGTGTTATTTTATCATGTGTGGTTACGTGTTGGAACGTAACACGAAGAACAACTTCGGCACCATTGCTGTACTGTTTAATCTTTCTGTCGCATAATAAAGTGACGTACACATATTTGAAATTTGGTAAACGACAAACGTTAAAAACTATATTAAAATAGATAATAATTATATATTTTCGTTTTCGCTTTGTTTTCGTTTATTTCGCAGGAAGCCTGTATTTCCCATCTTGCCAGAACGGTCGCATTTACGACAATAATGAGTCATGTGAGTTGACTGAGTAGAGCGAACGACTCACTAGATATGTATTCGTAGTGTGTGTGTGTGTGTGTGTGTGTGTGTGCGTGCGTGCGTGCGTGCGTGCGTGCGTGTGTGTGTGTGTGTGTGTGTGTGCGCGCGCGCGCGTGCGTGCGTGCGTGCGTGCGTGTGTAGTTGTTTGGCTGTGTGCCTACATGCATGCATATAATATACGTATAGGCCCCTACATGTGTACGTGTATGTACGTATAGTGAAAGTGTTTGCACGTGTATTAGTATTCTTTTCTCTATGCACTCAGTTATTGTCATTCCCGCAGTAAATCATGTGCATTGCACATAATTGCACAGTCAAAACGTATCGTGTATCATTATATCATTAAAAACCACTTTTGTCGACGAAAATTACACCGTACATTCGTCGCCAGAAATGGAGCATAGTTGTTATGATTGTTCGCCATTCTCTGGCGGAAATCGTCATTAATTCGACTGTAAATGATACGTTGATTTGACGGATTCTCAACGCGAAGATGTGATATGTCATATACATTAAACACCTGTTTGTGACAGCATATGAAACGGGATCCGAAGAAGCCATGAAGCTTTCATCAGACGAATGATCTATCATTCTATTCTCGGCGTGAACGTGGCAGGTAACATTCGGTGTCCATCTCGGATGACTCCGAGTGTGTCAAGACATGCAATTGGTCGCGGCGGCCATCAGTCGCGGAGACTCGTCGCGGCGGCCATCAGTCGCGGCGACTGGTCGCGGCGCGAGGCCCAGGGCAACAAACATCTCCAATAACGCACACCTGTCTGTGATATATGTTTGAATGCATGTGTATGTGTGTGTGTGTGTGTGTGTGTGTGTGTGTGTGTGTGTGTGTTCGCGTGTGCGTGTGCGTGTGCGTGTGCGTGTGTTTATTTAATGTGAAGATTACACCTATTCCGCGTCTGTTTATACCGTTTTTATATATATATATATATATATATATATATATATATATATATATATATATATATATATATATATATATATATAATAGTATATATAATAGTATATATAATAGTATGTATATATATATATACACTATTTATATATATATATATACACTATTATATATATATATATATATATATATATATATATATATATATATATATATATATATATATATATATATATATTATATATATATATATATATATATATATATATATATATATATATATATATATATATATATATATATATATATATATATATATATATATATATATATATATATATATATATATATATATATATATATATATATATATATATACTATTATATATACTATTATATATATATATATATATATATATATATATATATATATATATATATATATATATATATATAATAATGCGATTTTGTATCACCTTAATGACGGCGCCTACTGCGAGACAATTCATCAATCACTGGGAGGATTTAGGCGCGATCAAAAGCTTTTTTTTCTTATTATTATTATTATAACACACTGTTACTGAACCGTCGTCAACAGAGCCGACGAACTACAAGTTAATTTCCATGATTGTTTTCTTCGTGGCAGACTTTTTTGCACTTTCGTCAGTTTCGATTTGAGAAAACGACAGTAAACATTAAAACATGCGGCGAACATAAAAGTGGTCTTCATCGTCACTATACATTATTTGTTCACGAGGACGAACGGGAATAGCCTACATAACATTTTTTTCGACATATAATTTGTATTTGTTGACACATATCCTATTGTCTCGAGACGATGCATCTGGAAAATTGTTTGATTAGTATCAGTTTAAAAAATAAGATCCAATCAAAACGTGTTATTGTCCTGATCTTTCGTATCTTAATATTTTCGAAATGATTTGGCGATTAAATATAATATACCCGTTATACGACATATCACTCCCTTTACGGTAATAAAATATACCCGTTATACTACATATCACTCCCTTTACGGTAATAAAATATACCCGTTATACTACATATCATTCCCTTTACGGTAATAAAATATACCCGTTATACTACATATCATTCCCTTTACGGTAATAAAATATACCAGTTATACGACATATCACCCCCTTTACGGTAATAAAATATACCCGTTATACGATATATCACTCCCTCTACGGTAATAAAATATACCCGTTATACGACATATTACTCCCTTTACGGTAATAAAATATACCCGTTATACGACTTATCACTCCCTTTACTGTAATAAAATATACCCGTTATACTACATAAATTATAACTCCCTTTACAGTAATAAAATACACCCGTTATACGACATATCACTCCCTTTACAGTAATAAAAGACGTAAACATACTGAGCAGTAAAGATGAAGTGTAACACACTGCTAATTTGGATGCAGGCCCTACGAACACATTGAAACATTCAGAGTATTTTGACATTTTAATTATACGGAACGCCCAACTGACTCATTGTCGGCTATCCAACGAAAATTTTTGCACATTCCCTTTAAGAAGGAAAGAAAATATGTCAAGTTTGCTTAATTCCTTTGCGTAATATCACTTACGAATTTATGGTCTAGACTTTTTGGCTGCATAATTTTTAAATAAGCATTTTACAATAAATTTGATCAAAATGTGGGTTTTTTTAAACTTCCTCCTCAATTTATTTAGCACATTGCGAATTCAGGTAAGTCTTATGTTATATAAGTATTGCATTGTGTTGACATGATGACATTAATAAAGGCATTGCTTTGTAGACGGACTTAATGTGCTACAGCATGTTAGCTCTATGTGCTACAGCATGTTAGCTCTATGTGCTACAGCATGTTAGCTCTATGTGCTACAGCATGTTAGCTCTATGTGCTACAACATGTTAGCTCTATGTGCTACAACATGTTAGCTCTATGTGCTACAACATGTTAACTCTATGTGCTACAGCATGTTAGCTCTATACGAGGATTCTGTGGGACTAGATGGTCGTCGTTAGTCGATGTCCCTCGGGTCGAGACGGTTCACCGGCCTACCTCCGTGGACGAGTTAACGATCTGTCCGTCAGCTTACATACCATCCACACGCAGATTACCGCATTACCAGGTCTGGCGCGGTCATCTAATTGAAAGGTCCAGACATAGACGCAGAAACGGAGAAATGATAGGCACAGGTGGCAACTTGTTCGGCGTCATCCCCTGGCCTCGTTACTATCTCCTTCTTCTTTCTTGGAAGGTCACGCCAACAGGCGAGTTTATTCGGACATTTCCGGAATATTCTCGGTGGCAAGATAAAGTTACTGATCTGTATGATATAATTTGTAATGAAAAACATGAATGTCAAAATCATCGTGTACAGTTTAGAACAACAACAACTGTTTCTGTTAAATGAGTATCATAGACGATATCGGATTAATGGTAAATGTTTATTATATCTCCATCGTGGCGTATCTGAGAAATACTGACTAGTAGCTAATCTGACGCATTACCATAATTATAAAAATGTCGGGATTGCGAGAGACGATTTTCACGTAAGTAAACAAATCTGCGTAGACATATTTAATATGTATTTGCCACACTTTCTTAATAATTGACGTTGTTCAGTTGTTTTGTTGTCATAAACTTTTTAAACAGATGCAACATATAAATACAATGAAGATAATACTTGGGGAGTTCAGACTTTTAGTCCACTTTGTGATCTCCGTAGCGTCTTGGGTTTTGTTGACGATCGCTGCGGCCACATAACGGATTCCTTGGCCTTGGTTGCGCTGACGAACATGCCAACGACGTTTAACAAGATTTGCCATCCAAGCCAAAGGCCCAGATGGCAAGTGGACAAGGAAGCCATTGGCTTATCGAGAGACCAACAATGTTCATCTACTTATAACCCGCCCTCCTGAGATATGTGTCAACCTTGTTTTTAAACATATTCACGCTGCTAGCAGTTACACAATCTGTAGACAATTTGTTCCATTCATTTATTGTCCTCTGTGAGAACGAGTGCTTCCTGATGTCCAATCTACATTGATCCTTTACTAATTTTACCTCATGTCCTCTAGTTCTGCTATCCTTCTTGAGTGAGAAAATTTCTATCAATATTTTCATACCCATTCAATATCTTAAAAACTTCAATCTGATATCCTCTTAACCTCCCTGTCTCCAGAGTTGTTAAACCACATTCTTTCAGGCGTTCTTCATAAGAATGTGGTTTAGCAAATCTAGAGACAAGGAGGTTAAGAGGAGATCAGATGAAGTTTTTAAGATATTGAATGGGTATAAAAATATTGAAATATTGACATGACGGTCTTTGCGGACGAGCTTTGTCGACTGTTTTATTACTTTGCTTCGGTATTCGTGATAGAACGGGTTTTTTTGGCACCATGACAATTTTGCATTTGAACCGGAATATATCCATACCTGAGGATTACGACACTTATGCTCATGTTTATGCAAACGTCCGTGTATAGGATCCCTCTCGCATCAAGACCAGATATCGTATTTTGATTTTTCTAGATAACGGTTGAAAGAATAAATATTAAAATAACAAAAGAAAACATTGACAGTTTTGTAACGAATTTGGTCCCGCTGACGAACATTGTAACGACGTATTTGACCCTGCTGACGGACATTTTAACAACATATTTGGCCCTGTTGAGGGACAATATAACGGCATATTTGCCCCTGCTGATGAGCAGTGTAATGACGTATTTGGTCCTGTTGAGGGACATTGTTATGACGTATTTGGTCCTGCTGATGAGAATAGTAACGACGTATTTAGACATGTTGAGGAACATTGTAACGACTTATTTGGCCATGCTGACGAACGTTGGATGTTGTAATGATATATGTGGCCTTGCTGACGAACCTATTGTAACGATCTATTTGGCCCTGCTGACGAATATTGTGGTTTAACAACAAAACATATTTTAACAACACTAGATACAATGATATTAAGAGGACATCAACAGGACGTTTTTTAAGTTATTGAATGGTTATGAAAATGTGCTGTTGGTTTCAACTTTCAACAAGGAAGATATATGAACAAGAGGAAACAAACTAACGTCATAGTAAAGGAACAGTGCATCTTTTTATATAATACAGTATATATTCTCACAGAGGAAATTATATGATTCAAACAAAGTATCAACTGATTGTGTAGATGCTATAGCAGCGTGAACCTGTTTAAAAAGAAAACTGCCATATAACTCGGAAATCGGGTTATACTTTAACAGATGAATAATAAAGACACTCGATAAGTCTATGGCTTTGAGTCCACTTGCCATCTGTTTTTTTGTTTTGTTTTTGGATGATAATCTTGTCAAATTATGTTAAACGACGTATTGACGACGTATTTGTCCCTGGTGACGAACATTGTAACAACGTATTTGTCCCTGATAACGAACATCGTAATGACATACTTGGCCCTGGTGACGAATATTGTAGCGACATATTTGTCCCTGATGACGAACATTGTAACGATGCTTTTGGCCCTGCTAACGCACATGATAACGGTAAATATGGCCCTGCTGACGAACATTGTAACGACGTATTTAGGCCTGCTTGCGTACATTGTAAATACGTATTTGGCCCTATTGGTGGGCATTTTAACGCCTTATTTGGTCCTACTGACGAACATTGTAACGATAAATGTGGCCCTGTTGACGAATATTTCAACAGCTGCGATGGAACAAACACAACACAGTTGTACGTACGACAAGACTCGTTTAATAAACAGCGCTACAGCAGCGACATGGATCGATACACATCACTCAACGCTCGACCCAACGGTTGGCAGCGTTTCTGTCGATGAAAAACCGTCGCAAAACGTAAATGAACGTCGCCTCGAACATCAAAGTCGGCAGCGGTTTACGACATCGACGAAGCACGAACACACGCACCACTCGGGTAATTTATTCGTCGTAATAAACGAGTATTACTGCTCATCTGACGACTGTCTGTCTCTTACCTGCCCTAACTATTAAGTTTGTTTTATCAGGCAACCCCGACTCGCCGGCTCCACGCGATTGCAGGTCGGCACCGTCTGGAAAAAACAGACAATTTTTAATATAAATCTTTATTTGTACAGTTCGTGTTTGCTGTTTTCACAGTGACAATAAACGGAGCGACACTGATCAATCTCGATTTGAATATGTAACGGCTGAGGGGTGCGTCGATTCACGGGCGTTTCGCCAGGTGTTCCGAATCCTAGTTCTGCATCTAGGACAAATAAAACATATATTCCGTGTTTTTGTTGAACAAATGTTATCATAATGTAATTTTTTTAATCTGAATTTAGTATTGTGCCCAATATACCAGGTACTCATACGAGTAGATTTTGTTATAAAAGGTAATGGCGATGTTGACGTGAATTGCACGCACGCACGCACGCACGCACGCACGCACGCACGCACGCACGCACGCACACACACACACACACACACACGCGTCAACATCGCACAAGTCCGGGTTTTTTCGGGAATATATATATATATATATATATATATATATATATATATATATATATATATATATATATATATATTCCCGGAGAATAATTATATAATTATATATATATATATATACATATATATATATATATATATATATATATATATATATATATATATATATATATATATATATATATATATATATATATATATATATATATATATATATATATATATATATATATATATATATACATATATATATATATACATATATATATATATATATACATATATATATATATATATACATATATATATATATACATATATATATATATATATATATATATATATATATATATATATATATATATATATATATATATATATATATATATATATATTCTTCTTCTTATCTTCTTATGTCATCCACGTTAATGTGGTGACATGATGATTGCCGCTATTAGGTTCGTGTCTTTCTCTAATATGTTTTGTAGAATAATATATATATATAATTATATATATATATATATATATATATATATATATATATATATATATATATATATATATATATATATATATATATATATATATATATATATAAAATATAACGTGGCAGTTCATAATATATTTGTGAGGATAGTTCAGCAAAAAGTTCTCATGTTTAGAGATCATGAAATCTTTCGTTAAACTCAAATTTAAATTAAATATCGATATATAACTTCCAGTTCCAGTCTACTAGTGGTAAGTTTGTTTACCAGTTGCCAAATTATGGATAAACGCAACTGTTTGTTTTCGGATGGTGCGTGCCAGCCTACTGCATCAGTAAATTAGACAAATGACTTAGCCCAAGGTTTGTTCAAATTTGTAAGTTCAAATTTGTTGTGTGTGACAGTACTACAATGTGTTGTGTGTGACAGTACTACAATGTGTTGTGTGTGACAGTACTACAATGTGTTGTGTGTGACAGTACTACAATGTGTTGTGTGTGACAGTATTACAATGATGGCAAAAATAACGAACATGACCATTTTGTCCTTTGTCGACGAATTTTGACCGGACCCTGAAAAACATAATAGTCTGAAACGAGACGAGCGAAAACATCGACGAGGAAGGACCGTCAAAGTCTGTTTTAAGGACCTAATGATGGGTTGCGTAGACGCTTTAACGATTAAACAACCCAGGATACTCCGGGAGTATTTTTTTCGGACGGTTCGTCGCGTTATTGATCAAGTTGACCAAAAGCATTACTAAAATATTTCTCTCGGTTGTCCCCCATGTTATTGCATCTAACTTATCGGACAGTAAACAGTTGTTCGTCGTGCACCCGTATGTTTATAGTAATTGCGAATCCGTGGGTTTTCTGGTGATTAATCACCAACACGTCTCCTCATGCCCCCTTCATCTACGATATTCCACAAAGAATTCGTCCTCGCAATTTCGCAATGTTTATTACCGTGGACGAAAAGCTAATTTATAATCGCCTTTGTTGTTTACACGAGACTCTAATTGATGGTTCTCGAGACATTGTTGAGAAATGACGACGCAACTTGAACTGGCCGGTCCTTGATAACCAGCGTCTAGGTTTACACAGGTTCACGTTTATATAAAGTGTAGGCTTCAGCCGGCATAGAACAGACATGGTGTCACACGCACGCACGCACGCACGCACGCACGCACGCACGCACGCACGCACGCACGCACGCACGCACGCACGCACGCACGCACGCACTCACGCACGCACGCACGCATATATATATATATATATATATATATATATATATATATATAAACTATATATAAACTATATATATGTATCAGTTATTATATATATTTGAACTATGCATATGTAGTTTGTTTATATATATATATATATATATATATATATATATATATATATATATATATATATATATATATATATATATATATATATATATATATATATATATATATATATATATATATATATATATATATAAACTATAAATATTGACTGATTGACTGATTGATTGATTGATCGACATCCGGGCATTAATTTGAATAAAAACAACCTCGAAACCGACCCAGTAACATTTCATCAATTGACAATCGGCCGGTCGTCTAGACGGGCGCAGGCCGCAACGGCAAGACGCGCATTAATGTCAGTCTGCCCAACCGACGTTATTTATTGTCAGCGAGCGGGCGGCAGGTTCGCTCTCCGGGCATTGGCTTTTCTGCCCTGTTTCTTCCCCGACTCGTCTTCGGCGGCGAACACTTAAACCGCGGTCTTTGACCCCTGAACGCCACAGGGTAGGACCCGTCTGACGAGAAGAGGGCATTAAACAGCTGGCCTGGCGCACGGTAGCCCTGCCACATGTGGTCCACAAATCCCAGCATCGGGCGATCCGTCCAGGGCATGTTTTTTAAAGGAATCGGGCATTTTTTTAAAAAGAAAATGTTAAAATTAAACCGATGGAGGAAGGTGTTTCGACAGCACGTTTAACCAACACGGGCGTTATATGTAGAGATTATATTAAAAAGTACTGACTGTTCCCTATAAATATAAAGTAGGTCATACATAATAAAATTATTTTCGTTGACGTGTGTTGTCAAACTAATGTAGGTTCTATACGTGACGAAAATTGCATATATTACTATCTATTACTATTAGTACAGATGTACAATCGCATCACCAGTCACGTAAGAATTTTGTTGGCGATAGTCTGGAAAACAGATGATTTTTGTTCAGTTACGCATTATTATAGAAGGAAAATAATCGCTACATGATACTGAAAGCGAGAACGTATAACATTGAATAGAAAGTCAGTATCATCAATGTTTACTAATTACAATGTGGTAGACATTCAAACATGATTTACCGTCACATTGTTGATGTTTTAATACCGTCATTTGCAGACGACCGTAAACCAATTAAAGCGAATCGCACAGAACGTGGCGCCATCTTTGGATAATCCGAGTCTTAGAGACGCGCGTAGGATTCCGCCGGCGTTGTGATTTGCGAGAAATCCCAGACCGGATTAACGTAATTCCGGCTGACAAATAGCACGACTGATCCTTTTAATATAGCAAATCCGGCGTATTTATCATGGCCGAGCAAATAATGCGGTCGACATACACGTTGAAATGAGTTTTCGGTCACTCTGGAAACCGCAGAATGGCATCGGGTTAGAGAAGGTCATGCTTTGTTCTCGGAAAGTAGTGCTTTTATATCATTATTACTTTCTTGCTGGCGAAAAGGCCAGTAACTGGGAAGACAGTAGCTTCTTTTAGATGCAGTGTTTTGATTTGGCGGCTATCCACATGTTATGATAAATGAACCATGTAACCACAATAACAATACTAAAAATTATATAATTATATGGAAATGTTGCTCTTTTTCTGGTGGCAAAAAAATCTTTATGAAATATATAACATGGATAATATGGATTTTTGTGCCAACGGTCTTTTTATTATTGCTAGTATTTAGCATAACGGTTTACCACCAGTTTGGTTTACTTGCCTAAACACCAAACATCACAATTACTCATGTGTGCGCGTTTACTCAAGTGGCGTAATGTGACAGTAATGTTAAAAATCACAATGGGCGTTCAAACGTTGTACTCGAATTTCTTAACCTAAATTTGTGGGCGATTTGTGGGAGGTTTGTAGAGGGACTCTCCCTGCTCGTAATGTAGGCCCTACAATTGAGATTATCCGCACAATCCTAGATAACGTATAATAAGTAGTTAACGCATAGACTATAATGCCACATATTACAACAAGATATAGGGGGCATCTATATAATGCCACATATTACAACAAGATATAGGGGGCATCTATATAATGCCACATATTACAACAAGATATAGGGGGCATCTATATAATGCCACATATTACAACAATATATAGGGGGCATCTATATAATGCCACATATTACAACAAGATAAAGGGGGCATCTATATAATGCCACATATTACAACAATATATAGGGGGCATCTATATAATGCCACATATTACAACAAGATAAAGGGGCATCTATATAATGCCACATATTACAATAAGATATAGGGGGCATCTATATAATGCCACATATTACAACAAGATATAGGGGGCATCTATATAATGCCACATATTACAACAAGATATAGGTGGCATCTATGCAGCTACTTCCTGTTTTGTTTAGTTAAATGCCATGCTATGAGAATGTTTAAAGCTGTTAAATGTGCTATAATAATAATATGGGTTAAAAAAACTCAAATCGGTGTAGATTTTTTTGAATGCTGTTATCGGTCATATCGAACGTGACCAAATTGGTCTGGCATCACGTTGCATCATTTGTTTGGAAGACTGCTCCAAATAAAAGTAGCATCTGCTGAGATCGGGTGTGCTTTGCCCAGGTTGCCCCACTATAGTCTATACTCTAACGACCATAACCTTGACACAAAGTGTGCCTGTGAATATGGGCTCGGGTCACAAAATAAAGGATTGCTCGTTAGCAATGTTGTGTTGTTTGTCCGACGCGAACATGTTACATTTGTGGGTGTGTGATGAATGCGTGTACGCATACATTTAGAAGCTCAATTGAATGGATAAATAATCCATAACATAGTTCTGATCGCGTGAGACTCGATTCAGGGCAGACTGGCCGCACAATGGCGGATCCCTTGCAGCGCAGCCGACGGAGTGATCCCTTCAAAAAGGTCGTTTCGTTGTCATTCAATAATTAGTTTTTCCTTTGTTTGTGGCGCCAAAAAACCCGGCAGGCCGTCGAGGCAATTTATCGTATGTCTCGGTCAATGCTGATAATTCCGCGCAGTGCGGTCAATACAAATGAACTGGGAATACTGGCCGACACAGTTGGCGGGAAATTTCGCCGCAGCAGACGACACATCGCGATGACGCCGAAGGATTGGCGCGTTTTTCGTCTGCGAGTCAAGCGAAGCCGCGCGTCGCTTTTTGCGGGTGATTCCCTGTGGGAGGTTCCAATAAGCCAAACCCCAACGGACACACAGGATGCAGAGATTTTGTCGTCGTGAGTAAACGAGCGTTGATAACTGCAATTCAGCTGTAGCCTGCAGAATGCAAGATGAACTGGTCGATGACTTCGGAGATTACTGCGCGTCATCCCGCCGGGCTGAGTACGGGCGTGCGTAGTCTACGTCGTGGGAGGGTCCGCCAGACACGAACGTACGTTACTACATGTGCGTGTGTGCGTGCGTGCGCGTGCGCGCCATAGCCTACACCCCACCCACCCACGCCACAGTAAGAGAGGTATCAAACGGGCTGATGGGCAGGCCACGAGGGGAAATGTGACAGGGCGTACTATGTTTTAAGTTCCTTTTTATAGCCCAAATCGCAGTTAGCCCACCATATACGTCAACGCTTTTATGGGGGAAGATAATATAAGTATGCCTGTAATATGTATATGTAAAATGTTCATGTTTAAGTAGCATAAAGTTAACACAACCAAATAGTAGTAGCAATTCAGTCGCATATGTGGCGAAGAATTTCTTCCAAATGGATAGTTTACAAACAGCTGAATACAAGCTTTAACATTTCGTTTGAATATTCGTAGATATGTTGCCTTCTATAATAAAATTAAACTAATTTTGAGTTGTCCTAGATACGTTTGACGCGCATTGTATTGTGTGTGTCGGAAACAATAGCAAAACCAAAGGTCACGCCTGATGCAGCTTCCATTTCGGAGAAATAATTTTCTAAAAGCTAAGCCAACTTGTCCGGTTCGAAGCAGCATTTTGCAATGCCTTTTTCGCAAACGCATTGCAAGTGACATACCGTACGAATTTGACGCTCTAATGAGGCACGTTTAACTTTAATAATGGCTTCGTTCTGGGTAATTGCTACGGTAATTGGTCCATTGTTTATAATGAAGCGCTCGGTGAGGTAACGATCAATATAACGGCGAGAGTTTGCGTCGAGCGCTCCGCTTTCGATGTCGCTGTAATTGTCGGCGCTGACAGTACGCGTCCTGTCCTGTCCGTCAGCCGTCCGACAAGGCACTTGTCAGCGACAATGGTGACAGCAGCAACGCGAACCAAGACACCGTCGATGGATAATTGAATTTTGCAAAAACGACGATCGTTGAGATATTATTTTGACGAATGTTACCGAGTCGAAGGCCTACTTCGCGCAGTCGCAAGCATAATTAATCACATAGCAGCGTGAATAAATAATACAGGAAGGATTGCGCGAACGCCGTAATTTCACATGTAGATAATTGCCAGTTATTATTGATAATGTGAAATTAATCTGGTGGTATTAAGCAAATTAATTAGCTTCTCAACGGCATTTACATATTCTACAAAAAGAAGACAGGAATGGTTTAATTAATTATGGAAAACGTCCCGGGCTGTAGCAGAATATGAAAATATATATAAAAAGCACCAAGTGGCGTCTAGGCACATTTGCATTTGGGAATGTATAAAATCATGTGCATTAGGTGTAGACTATACGAGCAAAAATTATATGATGCGCACACATGTAGGTTTCATAGTATTCTTATATCTGTTTATTTTGGAGCAGTTGTGTAAATAAAAATACTACTACTAAGACAACGCTAAAAATAGCCGTTCTAGATCATTGACACCAATTGATCAGTGCATTTAATTACATTGATAAGTACATGCCAATAAACACTAAATACACTCGCTCCACATTTAGAATGTCTTCGCTATCCCGCAGCCTCGTTTATTACTTTATAGGCCACACATGCCATGCATTTCGCACATGACTTCGCCCCTCGTGTTAATTCAGGTTATGTTGATTGGTCCTCCTCCTACGTTCTCTTATCTTGCTCGTCTTTTCTACGATCTGAACGGGTGTTTTTTGGAGACCGGGCGTTAGGTGGCGCAATGGTCGAATGGTAACTGGTCTATAGGGAGTGCATGATTGACGTTCAGAGCCGCGGTCAGGTGTGGGAGGCGCTATAGCAAAAACAGCGTTATATTGAAAAAATCTTGGGAACAATTGCATATCGTAAACGTTAAAGTTCCCTCATCAATTCGATTTTTGCTAGTCTCATTTCGAATTAATTTTACGAAAAACCAAGGCTACCTAGTATCCACTGCAACATGCTAGCTTGTTTGTGTAATTTTTGTATGTAGTTTTTTGTGTGAAATCACTAGACAAACTATTTAAATTACATAATGCTAGTTCAAGCATTAAGTGGAGTGAAAATCGAAATGCTGAAAAATAACGATTTTCACCCTTTGAAGAAGCAGCTTTAAAACAATAACATTGGTCTGTTGTTTGTGGTTTATTTTCGGATGAACGTATACGTTTTTGCCCCGCTCAATCTGATTGTTAACGTGAACATTATATATATATATATATATATATATATATATATATATATATATGCATATATATATATATATATATATGCATATATATTTATATATATATATGCATATATATTTATATATATATATATATATATTTATATATATATATATACATATATACATATATACATAAAATATATATATATACATACGTATATACACACATATATATATATATATATATATATATATATATATATATATATATATATATATATCTATATATATATATATATATATATCTTATATATATATATATATATATATATATATATATATGTGTATATACGTATGTATATATATATATATATAAATATATATGTATATATATATATATATATATATATATATATATATATATATATGTATATATGTATATATATATATATATAAATATATATATATATATAAATATATATATATATGTATATATATGTATGTATATATATATGTATATATATATATATATATATATATATATATATATATATATATATATATATATATATATATATATATATATATATATACATACATATATATATATATATATATATATATATATATATATATATATATATACATACATATATATTTATATATATATATACATACATATATACATATATATATATATATATACATATATATATATATATATATATATATATATATATATATATATATATATATATATATATATATATATATATATATATATATATATATATATATATATATGTATATATATGTATGTATATATATATATATGTATATGTATATATATGTATATATATATATATATATGTATATATATATGTATATATATATGTATATGTATATATATATATATATATATATATATATATATATATTATATATATATACATACATATATACATATCATATATACATATATATATATATATATATATATATATATATATATATATATATATATATATATATATATATGCATATATACATATGCATATATATATATATATATATATATATATATATATATATATATATATATATATATATATATATATATATATATATATATATATATATATATATATATATATATATATATATATATATATATATATATATATATATGTGTGTAATAATGTTCCACGTTTTCGTTAATCTAAAAGGCCATGTTTTTGATGTAACGTCACAATGTTTTATTTTTGTTTTTTAATATTATCGTTTCTATTAATTGGGCCTAATATTATAATATAGGTATTACAATCTTAACCTTGTTATGTTAAGTGTCCTACGTTCAGCTCATTTGGCGACAATTCTAGTTTATATTAGGGCAGATTATGTTTCGTTAGGGCTCTCACTCAAGTGTCGTCATTTAATGATGACGATGTATATAACATGTAACTTCCCTATAACATCACATATTGTTACTCCAGTCAGTGCATGCAACATGTGATAGATGTCATCTCTTCTTGACAAAAACAAACATTTGATAGTACCTTTTCCAGCTTATAATTGTCACTGTCAACCCAATCCGTCTTTCTAAATGAGTTCCTCGCTTCTTCTAAGCAGGTTACGAGACATTTAATCTGATCAAGTTTTTATTTAGTTTTATTATACTGTTTACAGTACGCCTCCTAAACGACTGTTGTTTTCTCGTACGGCTTTTGAAGAATTAAAACTGAATGTTCGATTCGGACGATGTTTTGTTATCGTCAAATATAGCAAATAAAGAAGCACCTGGTTTTCAGACTTTAGGTTGGTTGCTTGCATGTGATCAATGGTGTTGCACTTATTGTCGAAGCCAACTTATTCAAATATATAATTTTGCTCAAAACGTTACCATTATATTGAACATATGTTCAGTGAAAAATCTTATAATTTTGATCGAATGGACAGTTATTGGTGACATTTATTCTGCCTACTTTCTGCGTCGGATCTCTGCCGTCGGTAAACGCCGTCTACAAAGGTTTACAATGTGTTCCTTGTAAATCCGGTTACCTTGGGTGGTTGCGTCCATTCTTACTTGGAGAGCGTGATTCACGTTACTTTCTGCGACATTTGTCGCGCTGTCATCTTGAGTACAGCACCATCTTGATGAGTTAAGCTTACATCCTCTTGATATAATGTCTGGTACAATTGCCCCGGGCTTCATTATTCCAACCGTCTTTGTAAAACACAATTCCACACTCTCGAAGTGGTTTCTTAGTGTATAATAGTTTCTAATACAAGTTTTTATTTGTGCTGGTGTTAGCATTTTGCATAAGTCCGTGTATTCAACCTTGTACTGAGCATAATTATACGTCACTTCAAACCAACTATCCTTTCTGTCATCTCTATTGCTACAAGTGTCGTCGCTGATAAATTATTCTAAAAAAAGTTTTTTATCCACTAGGATAAACGACTCAAACTGGGAGGTATACCTACTTGGAGACAGAATGTCTATTATTCAACGTTATATCGTATGTAAGATTAATTAAAATTGAAAATTAATTGTTTTATCAAATATATTTTGTTCAACTTAAAGCAGCAGATTCCTGAATTCATGAAATAAAACATTTCGTATAAAAAAGTTGTTACTTTAAAATGTTTTCTTTAGAAATGTAACTAAATATATATATCAAAAGCATACTATGGAACTGTAATAGCGCGCCATTACGGATATCCAAAATATAATTCTAAAACTAAAAAGTAGTATGTTGATTATTCAAAAGTAAGTGAAAAAGTAATATGCTCACATAATTATTACGCCTATTACGCTCATATTTAATTATTATGCCTAAAATTATTACGGAGTTTAAAAAACTATCACGTATACGTAATGTGTACGTAGTATATATATATATATATATATATATATATATATATATATATATATATATATATATATATATATATATATATATATATATATATATATATATATATATATATATATATATATATATATATATATATATATATATATATATATATATATATATATATATATATATATATATATATATATATATATATATATATATATATATATATATATAATATGTAAATACACGCACGCACACAAACAAACAATCTTCGCTGGAACATAAAACAATTACCCATATAGTGGACATCAGAATGCGTAGTAGAATCATACGTTTCACCAAAAATAATTTTACGGTGATCCTAAAAGGTGGTATATATTCACAACCCCATATATATATATATATATATATATATATATATATATATATATATATATATATATATATATAATTATTAGTGTATATATATATATAATTATACATACATATAATTATATATAATTGCATGTGTATATATATATGTTTGTATGCATATATATATATATATATATATATATTATATTTATTTTAAGAATACCATAATATATATATATATATATATATATATATATATATATTATGATATTATTAAAATAAATATCATTTTATATATTAGTATATATATATATATACAAAAGCAATTATATATAATTATATATATGTATAATTATATATAATTGCATGTGTATATATATATATATATGTTTGTATGCATATATATATATATATATATATATACGGATATATATATATATATATATATATATATATATATATATATATATATATATATATATATATATATATATATATATATATATATATATATATATATATATATATATAGATGTGCAGGTATGCATATATATATATACGGATATATATATATATATATATATATATATATATATATATATATATATATATATATATATATATATATATATATATATATATATATATATATATATATATATATATATATCACACGCAAACGCACACGTACGCGCTCATCCATGCATGCATAGATATATGCATACTTGTATACCTGCATACCTACACACGTACCAACTACATATTAAGTTCATACGTACATATGCACATACGCACATAATTCATACATAATACATATTGTGTACATACCAGCATCATAGTTATTTTGAAAATTACTTAAGCCGCGTTGACCAGTTATTAAGTTATGATGTGGAAGGTATCTCATATATTAAGTTCTGTGTATGGTGTTATGTATACAAATAACCACACAACATTTTTAAATAACCATGAACCAATAAGTAAACCTTTCGCTGCATATTATCATAATTTGCCCACGGACGTATTACAAACTATGATTTTAAACGAATATGGAATTATGACTTACAGAACGTTCCCTGTAAACAGAATATATAATATATATAATAAATTTCATTGATCAATATGTTGACTTGGTATTTAAATTATGATCTTTCTCAAACGTTATCTACTGTCGCTTTTAAGGAGCGGTTGGAGTCGTCATTATCACACCCCGTAATAAAACGGGATTGTTGTTATTATCGGAGCGATCCGAAGCAAAATAAACACCCATACCGCCGCCTAATTGTGCGATTGACATCCGTGCATAGAAAGCGAAAACGTCTTTCTGTGTTAGGCAGAGATAACGTCACGCGCTACAAAGAGAGTCAAACTCAACTACTAAACCGATGTTGACACGTATTATCGCGACCTATCTCCGCCGGTTGGTCGACGGTAGGCGTGCGTTTGTTTCCCCGCACAAATAATGGGCAACGCGGGGTAGCCCAAATCACGGTCGTAAGGGTTGCACTAGTTTTGCGGAATCTAAAAGGTCAGTAAATTTTTACAATAAAATTAATTTAACAACAACAATAATTTATTTATTCTGGAAATTGGGTACACTTCGAATGGGCGTGCCATACCATTATAAAAAATAGTTTAAATTAGGTTTCTTGGATTTTTGGTAAAGCGTAGTATAGTGTATAGTATAAATATAGTGGATTTAAATTAAGTGTTGTGTTAATATATTCACGCCGATTTGTTATTGCAGAAGGATTGTTAACGCTAATCCCTGGGTTGAAATTCAATATTGTAATCTAAGACGACGACGCATTTTATATTTGACAACAAGCAACATTCTACGCTGCTTCAAAGCGAAAATTCAACGTGAAAAGAAAAACGCTAAGAATTGTCGTACATATTTTACCGCTTCGTACGTCGGTAGCCTGCGTCACTGGTGGAAACAGCGCGTGAAATAGCCATTTACATATTTGTAGATTAACCATGCCTGACACTGCTAAACGTTATACCAATCGGGATGATTAACGTGTGGTTTCGCTGGAAACAATTCACATGTTCTGGTAACATATTTTATTTATTACCAAACCATTTTCCGATTCAGTCAAATGAAGCTAGCGTGAAGAACCGTTAGAATAACCGCTACACTGGGGTCAGAACTTAAAAACAACTTCATTAATACATTTCCGCTTTACACAGAGCGTTTGTTTCGCTTCACGTTAACCTTTTGTAATGCCTACGAATGGCATTGGAATTTAAAGTACTGTCACATATTCGTTTTTAGTATTTCGCTGATATGTTCATTGTTAAAGATTAGTTGCAATAAATTCTTTTTCAGCATGCGTAAAACAATATTTATGAAATCACAGTGGGCTTCGTTATATCGTTACCATTGTCGTACCGTCTACTCGACGAGACTAACCCGTTAAATTAATATTCCTTCGAGGCAACGTCGCAGCGTTTAACCTCAGTGGCGCCAGTGTCAAATAACCCGAAGTGTGCGCAGACAATTGCGATAAAGCTCGAAAATATATCTGTATTTCTGAATCAGATACGCGGCGAACGAACGTCAAAGCGCTCATATCGCGGGCGAAGCAGACGACAGTTGAACGGTTGGCGGGCAATCACTGCTCCGCCGGCGAATAAACTGACGCAGCGTCGCTGAATATGACGCGATCGTGGGCCGAGTACAGTGGGTCCTGCGAGGGTTTAATCTACTGACCGATTCTGTGTGTACCCCACCCCTATCGACACCGCAAATAATAAACTAAAACAGCTTACCTTCGCCTCGGCTAACCCAGCGCTAGCGGGTTTGATAACTAGACCCGGTAGTGACGAGGCAGTTTGAGCGCGCGTTCGAAGCATTTTACACACATACTTGTTGGCCTAGCGTTGTAAATTGCCTGCCATGGAGTAGTTTATTTCAAGAAGACGAGCACGCTGCGTGCACGCGCGACAGTCGGACGCGAGTTTGACGCGACCGACGTCTGACGGCGGCGACGATCAATGAAACCGCCACGCGCGCACACAAGCACTCGGTTTGTCGGGACTAGCATTTCGTTTGACGGTTTAAAGACGGATCGTCGGGACAAGGTGAAGGGTGTTTACGCGAGTGACTTCGCTGAAATGTTGACATCGTCTGAGACGGACAGTCATCTCTCGCGCCCTGGACGATGATTAAAAACCCACGTCGCCCGGCCGACGTCGCCCGACCGACGTTATTTGGACAGCTGCCAAACGGCGCGGCGCTGATTGGTCGATCGGCGGCACGTGGGCGAGCGTATCACGCGCCGCTGAGCTGGTGCGCGATCGAGCGCGACCCGCCCCTCGGAGCGCCGCGCACGGCAAGCGGCAAAACAAGTGCGCCCCCTGGGACACAATATTGAAAGCACTTTGGCGTCGATCTTTGCCGATCTTGGATGCTCGCCTTTCCTGTCGTTTCTAAGAAAGGCGTAGATCCAGACCGCCGAAATAAAAAGAAAAACCAATAAAAACGTACTTGTTTGAGCCAACTGGAACCTTATCAGAATGTAATAATCACATGCAACAAACACATATTTCATGTGCATATGTATTATTTATTATGTATATCACATGCAACAAACACATATTTCATGTGCATATGCATTATTTATAACGTATATCACTAAAGTTACCCGACAGTTACCATACAAATACCGTACAAATACCCTTACAAATAAAAAAAGTATTACCTTTTTGTCATAACGCATACATTCGTCGTATAATCGGAATAGTCTTAACGCAATAGCAAACGTTAATAAATGTACTCGCAATCAATTATTTGGAGTACATATGTCCTACTTGTTGGTGACAATAAACCGATAGTATGTCACATAATGCATATGTGACAATGTTGGTGCGTTTAAGATTTTAATGCAATAGATAGACTACCTGTAGTTAATGTTGTAGCTGCATGACGTACGACCCTAGACTGGTATGTTGTAGCTGCATGACGTACGACCCTAGACTGGAACGTTCGTGTAAGCTTAGACGAAACGTAGCACTAACATATTGACCAGAGGCAAAACATTGTCACTATCGTCAGCATCGTCGTCACCACAGTCCTTATGATAAGGATGATAATGAATTTATAGACGGTTCGATCGTTGCCTAAGCACCGGTATTCGTTTTGATGATGAGCTATGATGTCAAACTCATGTAACAATAATAGTAATACTAATAATAGTAATAACAATAACAGTAATAACAATAATAATAATAGTAATAACAATAATAATAGTAATAACAATAATAATAGTAATAATAATAATTATAATTCCCAACAAAAGATATGGAGCTTTTCGTTTACTTATTATTTCCTCAAGAATTGTTTTGCTGCCATGTTAATAATATCACGTGATATGCTCAATGCCATCACGTTTAATGTAACGCTCCATTCTCAACTGATTTAGCCTATCGCAAATCCGGTTCGTTGATGTACAAATTTATAGTGTATAAAATAGTATATGTAACATTCGCAGTCGATTTAATAAAAAAGGCCTATTTTTTCAAATTGTGGAAGAATTGACTTTAGTCGTTAGATCTGGTAAGGCTCAAAATATTGGATATCCAAAATGGTAAACACTGTGTGGGTCAAGGCTGATCATGGGCGTGACTTTCATCCTCTCGCCAATCACGTGACACAGTTACGAAATTTCACGAAGGGTTAAATTCGTGAGTTTTCAGCGTGTCCATTTTCACTTCAATTAATGTTCGACCAAACATTAAATAATTTAATAGTATGTATGATGATTTCGCAAAAACTACATACAAAACTTACACAAACGAGCTAGTATGTTACAGTGGATACCTGAGGTAGGTTAGATTTTTTTCGCAAAATGAATTTGAAATGAGACTAGCAAATAATCGAATTGAGGAGGAACCTTTGAGAGATGTTCTAACAGCATGACAGTCCGAATTGTGATTAACTGCCTGTTCTTGTGAACACACAAGAAAACAAAACAATATACATCACTGTGACATTCACAGGTGCAATGTGAAGGCGTCTTGCGATGATGTCAAATCCGGCTAGTTCAAATCAAGCAACATGGCTGACCAAAGCGACTTGCGAAAAAAACAATACAAAATATATCAGTAATAATGATATCTACCTATCTACCCAGTAGTAATACTAGTAAGAAAACGTACACAGCGCTTAAATTCCCAGGAACCAGAGCTCAGAGACGCAACGATTTCGAATCCTCAAGCATGATCTCATGAACGCGCAGAAGTCATCACCCGAGTGACGACCCGCCAAGGCTTTAGGTTGGAGATGCAATTTTGAAATATATTCGTTTTTTTTTTTGCGGAAGGTAGCAATAGTTTCGGATGATTTTAAAATGATTAGGAGTTGTTATTGTTTATGTTTGTGTGTGACCTGTTTCATTAATTTTTATTAATTATTTTTTTACCTCTTGGTACGTGATTGCAAGTAATATAAGTCTGCCCATTGGCGGCCCACATGTCGCAGAGTACTGCTCGGCGACCCGTCTCGCTTTGACGGCTCGGTGATGGATCGTGTCCGGTGTGGAATGTCTTTCGTCGGCGTCTCTCTCTCGCCCGATTCACTCGGTTCCATAAATATTATTGTCAGTTTGTGTCCGAAACCGGAGAAAGATAACACAACGACACAAATCAATCGACTTTATTAACAATAATAACTAACGTTTTTGCAGGAGAAACACTGACATAACCCGACGTTACAATACATATGCAATAAAATGTATTATATTATGATATTGTTTTATAATATACGACATACTTTTATGAATGCTATGTATTATAAAGTTATCATATATTTAGTACTTTTATGAATGCTATGTATTATAAAATTATCATATATTTAGTATATCACGTGTTTCGTATATCCACGGTATACGAAACAGATCGACGGCACTAATACATCATGCAGTATTAGCCTACTAATAGAAATATTTCCACCAGTACGTACGTTTGACCATAGATTTGTGGTAGACATTCAAATTGTGCGTGGGAAAAAGTTAGTGCAACTGCAGTTTTTATAGACACACCAAGAAGTTTACTGGCGCGGCTGGTATTTTGACCCGTTATGTGCTCCAAAAGAATTGTGAACACAGTAATCGCCGGGTACTGTCGCCGCTGCGGCGCCGGGATACGTGTGTACGAACGTGTAGAATGCTCGGCCATGCTGTAAACACGTGTATAGTGTGCGTGTCTACCCGATGACTGAATATGAATGTGTTTTATTTATTAAACATAAACGTGTGAAGTTACCATGTAGACATTAGCCAGACTTCTTGTCATAATTGTGTCTTATAAATGTATGCATGCGCGCGCGCACGCACGCACGCACGCACGCACGCACACACACACACACACGCACGCACACACACACACACACATAAACACGTTGGTAATATCTGCAAACTAGTGTCGCGCCTGGCCCTTCGTTGAAATAATCACCACCAAAATACGCACGCGTTTCTAAGCCAACCTAATAAAACGCACGCCACATCACAGCATAAGTTAAATATTATTGGACTTTTCAAAATAATCCAATGTCTTCCTTGTCCACTTGTCATATGGAGGTGGTTGCTTTGGATGACCAACTTGTTAAATCTAGTAAAAAAAAGAAAAACTTGTTAAACCTTGTTCAAAATTATCCATCTGGTCCGTTGCTGACCATTAGACATTATATACCGTATACAGGAACAGGAAGCAAATAGTGGATATGAAATTGTGTTCTCACTTCTACAACATGGTTCGAATGAGTTAAACATAAAGTCCTCGTCTGTTGGACAAGACACACGGTTGATGTACAGTATGTAACATATTCAATCTTCGTCGTCGTCTTCGTCTGGTAGCTGAGACGCCGCATCCCGGCCAGTGCCGGGGGAAGACACGACTGCTAGACGGCCTTCAGTTCCCCACGCTCGCTGCTGCTGATCGGACGTTCTTCGTACAACTTTACACACGGATCTAGCGCCATGTGGCGTCGCCAGTACCTCGTGCACGCATGCTAGCACGTAGAACACGGTTCTACGAAGCGAGAGCGGGTCTGGTAGGGAACGATTGATGGACGATCGCAACTCACCCAAGGCTAGTCTAGCACGGCTCACTTCGTTTAAAAGTTTGCTGCTAGAAAACACGGCCATTTGGCTTCTACTTTCAGGATGATCGAAGCTGCAGTAATTTGGAAGAAGTATTTCCCCTTTTGCTAATTACTGTCCTTTCCACGTTACAAACCAGTGAAATTACCACCTATAAGAAATAGCAAACGAATTTTGGACAATACCTGAAATGCCTAGTGGATGAATTAGACTTTGTGAACGTAAACATTCTCTACCAACTCCACGCTCTACTCCTAATCCCGAGTCTGCCCATTCGGGCCTGCAGATACCCCGTGTATGCTGTCAGGGTGGTCTAAGTAGCCAGACTCAAGGTTTGCACTTTCGTACAATCGTAAATGCCGGTAGGATCGAACGTCACAGACTTCTATTATAGTCCACGAATGGTTCCAATCCGATTTCCGACAAATGTTTTATTTACCTTAGGCTTAGTTATTTTTGCTTGTTTGAAAAGGTTTCCATAAGTGGAGACATGATTATCAGTAGAGTATCCTTGTGTTGGAAATGTTGACAAAAGGTTATATACAAGATCTACTTATGCATACGTTAGATTCATCAAACTGTTTTCAACACGTGAAAGTCGTGTTTCAAACAGGGTTGTAACCATACAACGTGACCCCCAAGAGATCCTCGATCTTAGTCTGCTGCGTGTATGAGAGCTAACGTCAAGTAACTTACTGGAATTCCACCTGAACATGCAGTCAGGAAGGCCGAGCTGTCTACAGCGCCAGACTCAAGGTTTACTCCTTCCTCTGTGCAACCGTTAACGAAGAAGGATCGAACGATCTGGTCCACAAATGTGGGCGCAGGTTCGAATCTTGCTTCTGACAAAAGTTTGATTCCTTATATTAAATGTAGTAAAACTAGGTTATCATCATGCTGTCAGTCGCTATGCGACAAAGACTGCTTTCATTTCTTGACCGCCGCACTCCATTTAGTTCTCTGCTGTGAGAGTGATGTCCATGAGTCGGTCTTTATGTCTCTCAGCTTGAGGTTTCTCTTGATGGTATCCTTGAACCGGAGACGAGGGCGTCCTCTCTGTCTGTGACCAGAAGACAATTGAGAATAGAGGATCTGCTTTGGTAGTCTGTCTGATGACATCCTCATGAGGTGTCCAGTCCACAGGAGATTCTTTTTGATCAGAAGATCTTCCATAGAGGGCAGCCCTATCCGACCGAGTATTTCCTTGTTAGTCACTTTGTCCTTCCAGGTTAGCCTCATGATCGAACGCAGATGTCGCATCATGAAGGCATGCAGCTTTTTCACCTGTCGTCTGTACACTGTCCAGGCCTCGGCTCCGTATAGTAAGGTGGATAGCACAATTGCGCGGTAGATCTTGCCTTTGACCCGCGTAGACACATGATGGTTGTTCCAGAGTCTCTGGCGTAATCGGCCGAAAGATGCGCTAGCCTTGGCCATCCTCCTCTGTATTTCAGCATCAATGCGTCCATCACTTGATATAGTGCTTCCGAGGTAGGTGAATTCCGGAACAGAGTTCAGCTTGTTTCCATCAACCATGATATCCTCCTCTCGGGTTCTTGTAGAGTTGGGTTGGTACAGCACTTCCGTCTTCTTGATGTTAATCTTCAGGCCGAACTTCTTTGATGCATCGGAGAAAGCATCCACTATTCTCTGGATCTCTTCAGCGGAGTGGGCGACCAGTGCACTGTCATCTGCGTATAGCAGCTCTCTCACAAGTATCTTGGTGGTCTTGGTCTTCGCTCTGAAGTGTGCGACGTTGAATAGGTCAGCGCTCTGTCTAGACTGTATATAGACGCCATCTCCCATGCCTCGGAAAGCCTCGACAAGCATTGCTGATAGGAAGATGGAGAAGAGCGTGGGGGCCAGTACACAGCCTTGCTTGACACCATTGGTAACACCGAAAGTTTCTGAGACTTCCCCTCCAACACTCACATTCGCCATCATTCCCGTATGTAGAGCCTCGATCATGGTTGTGAATTTCTCTGGGCATCCATATTTCCTCAGTAGTTGCCATAGCCCAGTCCTTCCGACTGTATCAAACGCCTTCGTGAAGTCGACAAATACTATATATAGTGGTCGGTCCTGCTCAATGCACTTTTCTTGTAGTTGTCGAAGACAAAATATCATGTCCGCTGTGCTCCGGTTGGATCTGAAGCCACACTGTGTCTCCGGAACTACTTCTGGTGTTATGTGAATAGATTGTCTGTTGAGCAGGATCCTGGCGAAGATCTTGCCTGCTATGGAAAGAAGAGAGATTCCTCTGTAGTTCCCACAGTCTGTTCGATCTCCTTTCTTGTAGATGGTTACAATGCTGGCATCCTTCCACGCTTGTGGTACAGAACCCTCCTCCCAGGCTTTGGTGATTAATTGGTGCAGTCTGTTGGACAGATTGTCTCCTCCGTGCTTCCATACTTCAGCAGGAATTCCATCACCCCCAGGTGCTTTGCCATCTTTCAGGCCGGCGATTGCTCTAGCCATCTCATCCATGTTTGGAATCTCATCAAGGCATGTGTTGGTAATGCGCTGCTGGATGTTGACAAGAGCTTCATGTTCTATGTCGCCAGGGACGTTGAGTAGTTTTTGGGAGTGTTCACTCCATCTTGCCACAACTCTCTTGCTGTCGGAGAAGGTCTCCATTCCATCTGTTGACTTCAGGTGAACAGGTCCCTTTTTCGCGGGTCCCCACACTTCCTTCAGTCCATTGTAGAAGCCCTTCATGTCGTTTCTGTCTGCAGATCTCTGCAGCTTCTCTGCCTTCATTTCCCACCATTCTGACTTCGGGGCACGGGTGCGTTTTTGTAGTAGTCTGCAGGCATCTTTGTACGCTGCAGTGGTGGATCTAGTACTCCTGGTCTGCAACACTCTCTGGTGGGATTGGTCTCTTCTGCTCATTAGATTTTGTAGCTCCTGGTCGTTGGGGTCGAACCAGTCCTGGTGTTTTCTGTCTGGCTTGCCGAGAAATGTTTTAGCTGTGTTGTATACTACCTGTTGCAGAGCTGCCCATTCCTCATCTGGTGTTGAGCTTTCCTTCTCCTCCCATTGGGCGAGAGCGCTGTCCATCTCCTGCTCGAAGCTCTCCCTATGACTGATGGTACATAGTTTTGCTGTGTTTAGCTTGGTCGGTTTTCTTACCCCTTGTCTGTTGTGCTTTTGTCGTACTCTAAATGCCACTTTTGACCTCAGCATAAGGTGATCGGTCCAGCAGTTAGCTCCACGCATGGCTCGAGTACTGTGGATGTCCATCTTATCCCGACACCTCGTGATGATGAAGTCGATCATATGCCAGTGTCTGGAACGAGGATGCATCCAGGTGGTCTTGCGTTCATCCTTCTGCTTGAACATGGTGTTCGTCACTATCAGTTCGAACTCAGAGCACAAAGCCAGTAGAAGCTCGCCATTGGAGTTGCGTTTCCCGATCCCATATTTGCCCATGACCATGGTCCATTTGTCATTGTCTCTTCCTATCCTTGCATTGAAGTCTCCTATCAGCAGTAGCTTATCGGTACGAGGGATGTCTCTGAGCGTACTTGACAGCTGGTTGTAGAAAGCCTCCTTGTTATCGTCCGGGTTTGTCATTGTTGGAGCGTAAACACTGATAATTGTAGCATAGTTGTCCTTGCTCAGAGGTAGTCTCATCATCATGATACTGTCACTTACTGGCAGTGGCATTTCTGTCAGCATTGTCACGATGTCCTTCTTTATAGCAAAACCCACTCCAGCCTCCCTTCTCTCTCCTTTGGGTCTGCCACTCCAGAAGAAAGAGTATTCCAAATCATTAAGACTACCAGACCCTGAGAACCTTGTTTCGCACAGGGCGGCAATGTCTATATTGTACTTGGCGAGTTCCATTGCTACTAGTGCAGTACGTCTTTCCGGTCGGTCGGCTACTTCTCGGTCGAGGAGAGTCCTGACGTTCCATTGAGCAATTGATAGTTGTTCTCTTCTTCCTAGCTGATTTTTCACTGTCGACGGAAGATGAGGTCGAGCAGCGCGGTCCTTGGTAACCCGGGCGACGACCGGTCCGGTATGGTAATTCGTGCGGTTGTGCATTTCATGAGAGCTGCTTGCAAAAAGTGTTGAAGTGCTGCTGGCTTTTGCAAGTTACTAGCGGCACTCTCTCGGGGAGCAAATAGAGGTCTCACACCGGCAAGAACACGTCAAGACAGGCGCGAGCTATTTATCCCTGCAGTGGCTGGTCGGGAGATGTTGGGAGTTCCATTCATCAACCACCCTTGATGCTGCCACAATGACATGGTTTTCTGTTAGGGTTTGCTCCCTTAGCCTTCGGTTCTGTCGAGAACCTGTATCACAAGGCAATGATTTTCAACTCTGCAATGCAGGGGCGTCAAACTCCCTGAGGTATTGTAGTACCAGAGGTACTGTATACACTAGCATACATTTGTATACACACATACATACAAAACTAGGTTATGGATACAATTTTATGTATGTACTACCCCAATTATATATTTATATTTTCTGCCTGTATCATAGCAATTTAATGCTGGTATGGGTTCGATTCCGACTTCTGGCAGAGGTTTTTTCAGCCAAATAATAATTATTTGCCTCTGTGAGAATAGTACAATTGAGTTTAAATTCACAAACATTTCCATGTCACTTATAATGTGAAAAATTAACGAATATCGATGAATAAACACCGACACGACATAGCGTCCCGAGCACCTGCTATGGGTATTCTTAGGAAATGTACACCGAAAAATATTGACTGAATCGTTAGTCATAAAATTAACTTTTCCAACTGCAACCCTAGCGTTAAAACAGGAAAGACATGGATATACAATCATGAATTACATCTATCCATGTTCTGTGTAAAGCATATGTGGTAAATACATCACTGATAAGAACACACAGTACAACGAACTTAGTGTAAGCAGATAACATACTCATTAAACACATTTATTTATATTTCACAATGTATGAGTTTGCAAGACATAATGGGTCGTCTTAAATATTTCACAATGTATGAGTTTGCAAGACATAATGGGTCGTCTTAAATATTTCACAATGTATGAGTTTGCAAGACATAATGGGTCGTCTTAAATATTTCACAATGTATGAGTTTGCAAGACATAATGGGTCGTCTTAAATATTTCACAATGTATGAGTTTGCAAGACATAATGGGTCGTCTTAAATATTTCACAATGTATGAGTTTGCAAGACATAATGGGTCGTCTTAAATATTTCACAATGTATGAGTTTGCAAGACATAATGGGTCGTCTTAAATATTTCACAATGTATGAGTTTGCAAGACATAATGGGTCGTCTTAAATATTTCACAATGTATGAGTTTGCAAGACATAATGGGTCGTCTTAAATATCGATGTTGGCTGCTAAGAGAAACCACTGTCTTTTAACCTCAGACATACCTCCCTACATGAAACTCTTATTTTCGTAGACTGTGAATACCCGAAAAACGTCCTCTTGTTAACGTTGTAAACATTACATACCATTTATATTCAGCCGTCGTTATGACACAAAACTGCCTGCGTGCGCTGGAAGGCGACATGCTTATCAACTATGAAAGCTGCTATTAACTATGAAAGCTGCTAACTCTCGCATAGTTAGGCAAAAAAATTCGCCCCGCTCTTCGTCTCTGGGGCGAAAGTCTCGTGGGGCATTTGCTAACTCGGCGATTTGGCAGTTCCGTAGCCAAATGGCTACGGAACTAATAACTTAAGTTTTAAAACCGATACGCACTAACCGTTTCACATGTGTATTCTGTGACATACAACCGACACTTGGGCGTCAAGAAACTGAAGAAATGTGCTCCAAATAATTACTTATGAGTACTTTTATCGGTCACACAGAAAAGATTTCATAAATAGCCGCCATACTGTGCACGTGATGTTGCCTTTGGGTCACATGATCTAACGCGATCTTGTGTAGAATGAGGCCAGAATGGGCCAGCAGCACAGAAATAAATAAAACACCCGTTAGTAAGTTAATAGTTTATAGGGGCATTATTAATGATGTAACTCTATGGCCAGCAGACGGCAATTCTTAGCGTGACCTTATATAGATCTATGGAAATCCCGCATGCCTTTCTCGCTCACAACAACATCCGGTTATAAACAAACCTTGACAAGCACATGCGTTCTGACAAAAAGGTAATAATTTCACACTTTTACATGGTTATTGTCAGGTAACTTTAGTGATATACATATAAGAATGCATACAGACACGAAAGACGTGTTTATTGCTCTGTTTATGGCGTTTTTGTAAGGTTTCACGTTTCATGAAAATACTTACGTTTCGGCCGAGCGAGCTCTTCGCCCTATAGTAGCAAAAGCCAGATAGAAAAACATTGTAGGGCGATTGACTTTGCCTGTCGCATAGTATGAAACATAGTATGAAACATCGATGATTTGAGACGACCCCTAAGATCAAGTAGCTCAGTAGAAGCCTCCTTAAACACGCAGTCAGGATGGCCGAGCGGTCTAAGGCGCCAGACTCAAGGTTTGTACCTTCCTTTGTACACTCGTAAACAAAGGATCGAGCGTTCTGGTCCACGAATGTGGGCGCGGGTTCGAATCCCGCTTCTGACAATTCTTTTTTTCCCCATTATGTAATAAAACTACGTCCGAGATACAATCCTATGTATATATTTCCTGCCCATAGCATATAGTATGTATTTCACAAATGCGGCATGGGTTCGAACCCCACTACTTACAGTAGTTTTGTTCAACACATTTACAACTTAGTACGTTTTACACATTTGTGGATCAGACCCAATATAAGAATTTGCGTTAACAAAATGAACAAAGTAAGACGTGTTAAAACTTACAATTGAAACATGCCGAGGTCCGGGATGTAATATTATGTTTATTTTTCCATGATGTAGGGCTACGCATATACGCGTACAAAACTCGTATTATAACATTTAATTTGGTAAACATATGTACAGTAGAACCCCTCACAGCGTCCACCCCTTGAAAACGTCCACGGTATCAGTCTCTTTTCCCCACATTTGTATATTTGACCAGCCTCTGTAATCTGGCCACTTTACCTCAGTCACTTGGGTGGCCGCTTTAGAGGATTTGTATACTGTATGCCCGTATGTCAGTGCGTGTGTGTGTGTGTGTGTGTGCGTGCGTGTGTGCGTGCGTGCGTTCGTGCGTTCGTGCGTGCGTGCGTGCGTTCGTGTGTATTGTGTACACGAACGCAAGCACGCACGCATAAAACATTTAATAATCCCATTTCCGACAACTAATTGACTCACATACTGCGAAAAATAGATTCTGGTAATATATGACTAATTCCTTACCAGATGTGTGGGTAGTCGAACACGCAGTCAGGATGGCCGAGCGGTCTAAGGCGCCAGACTCAAGGTTTATACCTTCCTTTGTACACTCGTAAACAAAGGACCGAGCGTTCTGGTCCACGAATGTGGGCGCGGGTTCGAATCCCGCTTCTGACATTTTTGTTTGCTTGTAATGTACACACAGTCTTATTTATATATTTTATCTGTCCGTATCATGGTATGCATTTTAAGATGGTTCACGAATAGGTTCGAATCCCACTTCTGACATAACTTTTGTTCAATAAAATTAAAACTTAGCACGTTTTACTTATCTGTGGATTAAGCCAATGCACAGATATGTGTTAACGTAATGAACAAAATGAAGATAACATGCCCAGGCCCAGGATGCAACAGTTTCCAATTACATTATTCTACGCACATGCATTATGTAGATACACGTGCATACATGCATGCATGCATAGATGTGTTCATGCAACCATGCATCCACGCGTGCAAATTCAAATAATCCTATTTCTGTCAAAAAATGTAATCACATACCGCGAAAAATAGGTCCAGGAATGATATGGCAAGTCCTTACCAGATGGGTAATTGAAAATGATGGATGGCCGAGCGGTTTTAAGGCGCCAGACTCAAGGTTTACACCTTCCTTTGTACACTCGTAAACAAAGGACCGAACGTTCTGGTCCACAAATGTGGGCGCGGGTTCAAATCCTGCTTCTGATAATTGTTTTATTCCTTATAATGTGGTAAAACGTTTTTTGGAGGACATATTCGTATGTATATATTTTGTTGCCGTATCATAATATCCATTTTAAGATGGTTCAAGAATATAGACGTAGATTTGAATCCCACTTCCGAACAACCCTTTTGTTCAACAAACTTGAATGTATAATAAAATGAAAATTAGGTTCGCTGTACATTTTTGCGTAACAGAGAAACCGTAGCTAAATTCAAATGAACAGTTTTATTCCAGACTATGCTTATATCTAATCCGATCATATAGTCAATTGACTAACCTACCCCTAAGCCTATATAGCAGGTCTGATCGTTTTTATCTTTTGTTATAAAATCATGTTATATAGTTTGTTGTTTGATGCATTCCTCTTTATCCCTGTTGTCCGGGTGAGGCTGGCACCGATACCGGTCGTCGATGTTTGTCCTCCCCCCATCTTCTTCACCACTAGTCCCGTTTCCCTGTCGTCTCCACCAACCTTCTTCACTTCCCCTATCCCTCACCCTCATTCTACACTCCCTCCAACTCCCGCCCAATCTCTCTTCACACATTCTCCCATCGCTTCTCCTTCCACTTTCCACTCTCAGCGCATCCGCTCTCTTCGTCAACCGTACCCCTTCTACTCTTTCCACGTGTCCAGCCCACTTTAGCCAGCTTCCTCGTGAGACTCTCTCTCACACCAACTTCCTCGTGAGACTCTCTCTCACACCAACTTCCTTGTGAGACTCTCTCTCACACCAACTTCCTCGTGAGACTCTCTCTCACACCAACTTCCTCGTGAGACTCTCTCTCACACCAACTTCCTCGTGAGACTCTCTCTCACACAAACTTCCTCGTGAGACTCTCTCTCACACCAACTTCCTCGTGAGACTCTCTCTCACACCAACTTCCTCGTGAGACTCTCTCTCTCACCAACTTCCTCGTGAGACTCTCTCTCACACCAACTTCCTCGTGAGACTCTCTCTCACACCAACTTCCTCGTGAGACTCTCTCTCACACCAACTTCCTCGTGAGACTCTCTCTCACACCAACTTCCTCGTGAGACTCTCTCTCACACCAACTTCCTCGTGAGACTCTCTCTCACACCAACTTCCTCGTGAGACTCTCTCTCACACCAACTTCCTCGTGAGACTCTCTCTCGCACCAACTTCCTCGTGAGACTCTCTCTCGCACCAACTTCCTCGTGAGACTCTCTCTCTCACACCAACTTCCTCGTGAGACTCTCTCTCACACCAACTTCCTCGTGAGACTCTCTCTCACACCAACTTCCTCGTGAGACTCTCTCTCACACCAGCCTCCTCCCTCCGCTCCTCCATTCTTCACTTGTCTATTCTTTTCACTCCCGCAAGTCTTCTCACCCATGCAGTTATTCTTGCAAACTCGCAATTTCTCTTGTTGTTTTTCTGACATCGCCTTGGTCTCTAGGCCGCATATGTAGGCTGGCATTATGTTATGTTATGTTATGTTATTCTACCTTCCTGACCGCCGTTACATGATTTAAATATATATATATATATATATATATATATATATATATATATATATATATATATATATATATATATATATATATATATATATATATATATATATATATATATATATATATATATAAATATATATATATATATATATATATATATATATATATATATATATATATATAAATATATATATATATATATATATATATATATATATGTATAAACATATATATATATATATATATATATATATATATATATATATATATATATATATATATATATATATATATATATATATAATTTGATCCGAACCTTGCTGTTCAGCATGCAATGCAAACTTGATACATGGGGCGACACAATTAAGCAGATAACGATCAAACGATATTACAATTGAGGTTCACTACAGACATTCGGGCGGTGAAGGTGCTAGAATACAACAGTCACTACGTAACATGATGTTATAATAAAACGACTAGACTTTGTGCTGTACCATTAGGCCCCTGGGCCTATAACAGTGTTCACTAGTCACGTTGCGCCAGTCGGCTTACCGCAAACCAAACGCAATAATCGTTTGACGAAATGTTTGCACACGAGGATGAACCCGAATTATTGTTTTGTTTGGCCCTAGGTACATCTAATCTACAGTGTCATCAACACGTTTGTCGCTAACAACTGGCCACTTTCGGGAGCGGCGTCCATATTCGGCTGGTTCATTGACTCACTACTGTGGTTGAGACGGACGAGTCACAAGGGGCGAGTGTCTAACATAGGTCGGTAAGCAATGTCTTGTCCTCGATATTGCATTAATTCGTCGAAATTCAAGCATGTCAAATTTAAACACAACTATAGTACGTTGTATTGATTTCCTTTCCGTCGAAGCGCAATTTTTGTTATTGATGATGCGACCCGCTTTTCAGAATTTGGTGACGTGTACATTGATTCATTTACCGGTACTTGAAATAAGCATTAATGTCGTCCATTTGTCGCGCGTCCATCACTCACGCCTCGCTAGACAAACACGACTCCGAGGATCGGCTGTATATTCTGTCGCAAGTGGTTTTATTCCTTTTTGTTACGTGTGCTCAACAGGACCCCGGGTAACTGTATTATTTAATCTCGAGAAACGACATGCACATGAAATGTGTAAAACAAAATATTTACTTTTATTTTTTATGTAGCATAAGTCGCCGAAATATGTCTGGTCGAGAAGAGACCAATATGAAAATAGTTAATACGAGGAAATCAAATCTATTTTTATATTCAATGGTTATGAAGATATTGGTATAATATTTTCTTAAACCATAAGGAATGTAGGAGAATGGAACACATTATATACTGATTGTGTAAATGTGATCAGTGCCAGTAGGCTTAAAACAAAACTATCATATATTTTTCAAGGGCGGGTCACACACACATGTGTGGATAATTTATTGCATTCGTTTATTGTCCTCTGTGATTTACCAAGATTTAATAACAACTAGATTTCTAATATCTAGTCTACACTATTCCTTCGCTAACGTTACTTCATATTTGCACCTTGTTTCTTTGGATAGAAGTCTTGTTAAACCTATATGCGCGTTGACAAGCATCTCTAGATTGCTTAATCGATCCATCTGATTCGAGCTACTCGAGTTACATGCAAACCAGAATCAAGCAGATCGCAAGCATTGATTTCGCTTGGCTTACTGTTTAGAATAACCGCGTGATGTCGCCACGTGTACCCGCATTGACCCGAGTTTAGCCCAGCAAAATATGATTAGCACACACCTTACACTACGCTAGTTTTCTCTGCAAACTGGGACACTACTGTTTTGACTCGACTTCCGCGTTTGGAAACATATTCACCAAATATCTCTACACATTTATTTACCTTATTCTATGCAACTTCTAGAGGAATCTTCATGTCTGCTTAAAAAACGCCGAGATACTGTATAACTGCATTTTCAATGTTATTGAAAATTTGGTGGTCTTACAAATGTGTTACGGAGGATGCATTGGCATTAATCATAACTCATTCTACGGAGTCTATGCTCTCGATTAGTGTATACATAATTTCTATTACATTATGTTTCAACCCATGCATGCCGTGTTATAGTATTATAATGTTATAGTATTATAATGTTATAGTATTATAATGTTATAGTATTATAATGTTCATACATTGATTCCGTCGTTTCATGTCCCACGTGCATTATACGTTTATATGTCACCCATGTCCAGGGGCGACGCTTCTTCGTAGCTGGCAAAGGACATAATATACTTTTGTTGGTGGATTTTCTTAAAAAGAAGACCTCCAAAAAGACTTTTTTAAGAAAAAGGTTTCAGGCAGTTCTGATACAGATAACCGAAGGATCGACCAAAACAGTGGGTTCTTCCTTCCAACCTAATCCATCCTGTGTCTAACACAAGATGGGAACTGTCTCGGTGCATCTGTGCTTGAAGACGATCTAGAAAGGTTGTTGGAACGAACACGCACGGACGACCGGCGCGAGACGTCGTGTGGACAACACCGGAAGGGTCAGACCGACGTAAAGCAATTTTGCTAACTAGATAATCATGTCGCGTGGGCTGCGATTGTTTAATTACGTTAAAATCAAATTATCGCGACGATGCATCGCTACACAATGCAGCGCTTTCATTCATTGAGTCGTATGGAATCTCCCATATGCATTTATTTTAAACGATTAGTTGTTTATTTTTGTACGGCTACTACAACGAAACAAAATGAATAATAACTCTAAACAAACACTGTTTTATTTAACGTTCTACGTGTATTTTTTAATATACTTCGCTACAATATGAACAACACAACAAGTGTCATATTACTAAACGCAGACATCGTCGTATTTTAGGTGATGTAAGTTAGTTGTTGAACGGTTCAAGTAACCGAGAGTACTGAGACGCAATAAATGGTTACTGCTTCTGGTAGGCTACAAGGCACAGACCATCACAATTATAATAAAGAGATGATGTTGCATGTGTTTGCAAGGTTCCTAAAAATAATTCAATAATCATCCGGAGAGACGCAAATGAAGAAGTTTTGTAGATGACATAACGTAAGGTAACATAAAATAACATTAACATACTAATTATAATTGATTAGTGAACGATGCATTGAGAAGACTAATTTCTCAGTATGGTGTAATACTAGACAAAACTCGGAGGAAAAAAACAAGAAACACGTCACAACTGAGACGTGTTTAGAAACAGCAGTGAACTAAATAGAGATGTTAAGACATGACCAAACTATTCCATATAACCACTGAGACGCGTTTAGAAACAACAGTGAACTAAATAGAACATGTTGAGACTTGACCAAACTATTCCACATAACCACTGAGACGCCTTTGGAAACAGCAATGAACTAAATAGAACATGCTGGAATTTAACCAAACTATTCTATATAACCACTGAGACGCCTTTGAAAACAGCAGGGAACTAAATAGAACATGTTGAGACTTGACCAAACTATTCCACATAACCACTGAGACGCATTTGGAAACAGCAGTGAACTAAATAGAACATGTTGGGATTTAACCAAACTATTCTATATAACCACTGAGACGCCTTTGGAAACAGCAATGAACTAAATAGAGCATGCTGGGATTTAACCAAACTATTCTATATAACCACTGAGACGCCTTTGAAAACAGCAGGGAACTAAATAGAACATGTCAAGACTTGACCAAACTATTCCATATAACCAATGTTCTTCATACCCATCAATGTAGGATATGCTGCGCATCCCCAACGGAAGTGGAATCTGTCAATAACAGAAGACGACGACGAGTCGTGACCGTGAATGTCGCACACTGACTCGAAATAATAATTGAAATTAAAAAAATAAGCCGAGAGGTCAAAATGTCTTTTTCATATAAAAGCAAATCTTTCAAACGTGAAGATTATATGCTTTCGCACGAATAGTCAAAGAAGACAGACATTACACGTACTCGTCAGCTACCAGAACAGGAAGGAAAAAGGGAAAGAAATGATGTGTTATTTAATGTTTGATGTTTACGTTGAGAGTCCTGGCCAGTTCCGTATTTAACTTGTCGAAGGAGTCTGCCTCTGCCATTGTAATATGGAGGTCGTTCCAATGTGGAGTTTTTCTTAGGAAGAATATGTATTTGTAATAGTCCTGTCTAAGTTTGTAAATGGAAAACACATCACTTGTGGTTCGCACGTCGAGTGCCTCGTAAGGTCGGAGTGAGGAAAGTCTTGGTTGGCTGGGATACTGGTTTGTTTGCTACCAATTGAAAAGCATTATTGGTCTAGAATTGCATTTGCAATGACTGCCAGTTGAGCTGTTCAAGCACTGGCGCCGGTGAGCTTGTGCTTTGGTGGGTGCGACAGACGTACCGACCTAGCGACAGAAGCGACTGTGGCAAGCAACGCGTCTCCCTCCCATTTGTCAAACGTCCCCAGAGATACGCAAGGATTGGTTCTTCTCTATGCTCGCCAGTCGTAGGAGGACCGGTTAGAGAACCGGGCTTTATTCGACGCCGCCTCAGTCAAAACGCGATTGCGTCAGGAATGTAACAAAGAAGGTTGAGCACACATCGCTAACGATGACAAATAATAACGGCACTTGTGGGAAATTACGTCTAAATGCACAAGGACCCGTTTTTGTGTACGTGCGAGTCTTGGATGTAAGTTGTATGCATGAGCCGACGACCATCTAAGTTTCTTGGCTTACTGCATTCGTTCTTGCTTATGCATTTCAATAAACCTATTTGCATAAAATAAACTGTATGTGGTGGTCTTATGCATATAGATAAGTATGGTATACGACTCGCAGTGCGACTGTTTCACAAACCTCTCATGTTAGGTCGGGTGTTTATCAATTAAGATTTTTATGTATACGAAATGGTAATATATTGAGATTTTCGACATAACGATTGTTGCACACGTCTATATGTGCACGCCACTGTGACGACTTCCGCGACAACGCCGAAAGCGTCATTATCATTTCGCGTCTATTAATCACTTGCTTTTAGCAACGGCGTAGCGTGGTTGAGATTTTCTTTCGCCGCAGTTCAAAGCATGCATTTATACAGCACACAGATTGAATGGAAATCACCCGGAGTTGCAACAAAGAACGGAACGACGGCCTTAGAGCAGTACTCGAATGTTCAATAATCAATAGAACGAGGCGATATATTAGGGTGGAGTTCCTCGTACAATAACATAATATAATGTTAAATTCTCGATAAAAAGAACCAACTAATATAACTGGATATACAAGTATTTTTCAAATACTGAAGCAGAAAGGTCAACACCTGTCGTTAAGTGCATATTATAAAACCCATTATATGTATATTTTATAAATGCGAGCTACATATAGGGCCTGCATGATAAATAGTTGGACTCTCGACAAGCCAATGGCTTCATTGTCCATTTGTCATGTCGAGTGCCACTATCAGCCAATAAGAACATTAAAACTGTCCTGCTCGATAATTACATTAGCTTAACTGCTGAGAGATAACGGTATTTCTCAGAAAGAACTGATCGTCGAAGAAGACCGTCGAGACACTGCGCTAACAACGATAATTATTATTTCAAAAGAACACACGCAAAACAAGAATGCGAGCGATTGTTATTTTTAATACTTAACTCATGTCTCCAGGAAGACAATCCCCAAAATAGTGTTTGTTGTAAAAGAGTAGGACAAAAACATTTTTGTAGACATCTCCTTTTGGCTCTAGAGTATATTTGTGATCTATTTAAAGGTGCTTAATCAATTCGATATATTTGCTGCTCTCGTTTCATTTTGCGAAAAACCAAACCTACCTAGTATCCACGGCAACATGCTAGCTCGTTTGTGCAACTTTTGTAAGTAGTTAGTTTTTTTGTGAAATCATCAGACAAAATATTAAATTAGTTAATTTTGTGTTCAAACATTAAGTGAAGTGAAAATCGAAATGCTGAAAAATCACTATTTTCTTCCTTGGTGAAATTTTGTAACTTTGTCATGTGATCGGCGAGAGGATGGAAGTAACGCCCACGATCAGCATTCACCCACACAGTGTTTAACATTTTGGATATCCACTATTTTGATCCTTACCAGATCAACGAATAAAATCAATTCTTTCGATGACTTGAAAAAAATGCATTTTTTATTAAATAGACTGCGCACATTACTTAAACTAGTTACACACTACACATCTGGACATAAGTGAACCGGATTGGCGATGGGCTGAACCATTTGAGGAAGCAGCTTTAAGATTGATCAAGAATTATAAATTGAAGAAGCCATTCTTATATTTTTTTAATTAAAAAAACCCAAATATTTGCATGTCCGTCGTGTTATTGTCACCGCTATTACATGTACGTCGTGTTATAGTCACCGCTCTTACATGTCCGTTGCGTTATTGTCATCGCTGTTACATGTCCGTCGTGTTATTGTCACCGCTGTTACATGTCCGTCGTGTTATTGTCACCACTGTTACATGTCCGTCGTGTTATTGTCATCGCTGTTACATGTCCGTCGTGTTATTGTCACCGCTTTTACTATGGCATAAAACAGCCTGACAAAATGAACACTTCCCAATTTCAGACTGAGGTTGCTGCTGTAAATATTTCACTTCTTGTCAAGTGCAAGCTCAGGACAGCGGGCAACGTTGATGTTCGTGTTTCCATTTCCTTGACGCTGTGAGGGGTAAGGGTTCCTTCAAACCAAGTCACTCCCGGTACCGAGTGTACGTTACAGTATGAGTAAAGCACAATGTTCGTGATTCTTTTCCTGAAAGTTGTTTCTTAGCTAAATGTGTCACTTTCTCTTTTAAAAGGAGTAAGCATTATTTCATGAACACTTTATCACTCCTGTTACTGTCACTCATGTTACTGTCACTCATGTTACTGTCACTCATGTTGCCTGAAATTTAATAACATGGGTGACTAATTTCTGACACTTTGGTTTCTGGCTATGAGACACACACATTAAATGTAATTATTAAAGTAATATACGAACTTACTCAACATCTACATTTAAATCCCTAGAAATGTCTAAGGTCTCTTAAAATATGGTAACAGGAGTGACACAAATGGTAACAGGAGTGACACAAACGGTAACAGGAGTGACACAAACGGTAACAGTAAATTTTTTAAAATAATTTTACTATTCCATTTTCACACCAGATGTACTATGCATCAACAACTCCCACAGGAATAAATGAATGTTAAAAAAAATTAGTATTCATATCCATCCGATGCGATGCACTTCCAGGACTACATCATGACCAACACACGCACGCACGCCTTCCATAGGCATCGCGTTAACGGCCCTTCATGTCCACCCGCGCCTTGTGTCCGCCACTAACTGCCAACTCTGTTGACTCCGGAGTGGAATGACCAGTGAACAATGCGGACTCCAGCCGCGGCGACCTGTGTTGATTGCTGAGCGTCAATAGCAGAAGTAGGACGGCGAAGCGGCAGGCTACAAGTCCGGGCCAGTCGACGGCACGGCGCTTTGTCGCGGGCCTCTCCGGTCGGCACATTCAGCCGTCTTTCGTTAGCGACGCCGACGCCGCGTTGCGTTCCCATGCACTCCGGGCATGCGCAGTCGACACACCTGCCAAACAGCGTTTCCGGCGCCGCAGCAGTTGTCGACCTGAAGTGGCAGCTACGGGGGGTCGAATGAAGATACTTTGTATAACCTTCGATGCGACAAGGAAACGCGACGACAGTTCTGTCTTTGCGACGTAACGGACTCTGCTGACAAGTGTCAACGTCGTCGCCGGAGTGACTCGTTTGCCCGGGCGTCGCGAGTCGACTGGTCGCTCTGACGGGAGTCCAGAGTGGCCGTCGTGATGTTCATCACGGTGAAGTTCGGTGAGAACGAGTCGTTGCTGTGCAACCCGAGCTGCGCCGTCGTCAACCTCCTCAGTAGCATCCGACGACGAGCCGGCTACGCCAACACCAACGTCTGCCTCGACCTGTCCGACGAAACAGGTAAGTCAGGTATCTGACATGTCTCAGAAACACAGATGTGCTGCCCACACCCGCGGGATCAAAGCAACGTTTAATTGGGGACGTAAAAGTACCGCCAAGGACGACACGGACCCCGGCAGTGGCCACCCTCAGTTCCAGCCTAAAGAGGTCAATAATGTTCTGAAAAAAAGGATGACTAGTTGAATGAGGCCCCCCATAAGACCGTCGGACTATAATGACCACAAGATGTAATTATACAGATTAATCAGTTAATATAACTTACCGAGTGTTGGAACGAAAGAAGATGAATCACATATGTAGGTATAAAACCCATATCTTTGGCTTTGTTCTTAAGCAGTTCTTCCCTACGGTTCCTAGGACAGGGTCGTCGTTCCCACTTTGGAACCACCCGGATTCGTAAAGAATTGCTCCCTAGGCTATTACATAATATACCACCATCCCAGAACCATTTAGGTTCGTAGGGAACTCGTCGCCAGGGTCTATATTCACATTATGGAACAACAACGAATTTGCACACAGTGGCCACAAACAACACCATAACTGGTAAAACTATTGTCGACACTCGTGTAGACTTTAAGCGCAGATTCAACCGATTCCAAGAGATGCTGTCTCTCGAGATCACCTACTGCGACACTGTATGTAAAAGGACCATATAATTTCTCCCTGTCTTTAACTGTTTATTTGATTGTATCAAACATTTCAATTCAGTATGGAAAACATATTCAGTCAGCTTACTGGGGTGATTATGTAGAATGATTCATGGGACATCCTTCCATAGGTTATGAAATCATATCCCACAAAGAATAAGCCGCTGTGTGAAATGTCACCCTTCCGCCCGTCTATGTTGTTATGTTGTGTTTGTGTAGTATATCGAATAATGTGAAATACATGTAGCATTACTAAATCGCGGCATGGGGCATAGTAAACGTAACTGACTTTCCACATCAAGAGCTATTCCATCATTGGCCCAGGGGCCTTTTCACCAAGATCAAACAGCTCCTTTTTCCCAGCTTTGTCTCTCAGTGGTAAAGCTAAATGCTATAAGACCAAGAAGTTCCGTAAAACCAGCTTTATCTCACAAGAGTAGAGCTAATGTGTGCTTTTCTGAGGTAACTGTGCGCAAAGATCTACTGGGTTTCTGAGAAGAAACCTCCATTGATGTACCATTTACGAACAAAAGAGCTCCTTCTACCGAAAATTAAACCCTGGGAGACCTATTCTGATATTCTTGAGCTATTCTGCATTAAAAAAGCAGTAAAGTATTAATATCATTAACAGCAAATTAGAACATTAAGAATGTCCCACCTAATAATTGTATTAGCTCAATTCTTGAAAAAGAAATGATCGAAGAGGAGCTATACACACTGTGCTGCTAACGACAAAACAAGAATACGTGCGATTGTTATTGTACAGCCATTGACGCAAATCTGTACTATGGTCAATATATCGTTGTCGTATTTCTCGACGCGATAAGCGATAATTTGACGGTGATCATTGATGTTATAGAAGCCCTTATGTAACACGTAGACATAACGACCTGTTTTGTATGAGTGTCTTCAACGCCTGAAGGCAAGAACTGAATGCACTATTGACTCTGTATTAAACCTTGTGATCCAGTGCGAGATCGTAAATTATAGCCAGACTTAACAATACGAATTATTGTGATGCAAACACGGCTATAGATCACACCCATCAGTATGGAGTCTACTAGTATAGACAGCCACGCTTATAGTCATAGGCATATACAACGCGAGTAACTATCAGGTCCTGATAACTACTAGCGCGTGGGTATAGACTCTATGTATATATTACACATACATGTCTCTGTTAGTGTGAGCTCTGGCACCTGCCTCGTGTCGGCTTAACTGTGTCATGTCGCTGTCTATAGCATTGAATAATCTGATAACACGTACTCAACGCAACGTGCGAACAATCAACATTACCATACAACCTGCGCGCTCTCCTGCTAATCCGGTTGAACGAAATCACGGCGCGATAGCTCACTTGTGACACATTTACATAATTGTTGTTTTTACTCTAGACGATCCAGTCAAGATGGCTGCTCTACTACGCAATACAACCGATACAAAACACGTACTTATGTTATCGAAATATTTCTATCAACATCCCGATGTGTAATTATCGTGGGTAACCAAGCAAACAACCATCGCGGACACGCCGACAAATATAACATTTTAAGAGCTTAGTATGTATAACTGTCTATAATATGTTTAGTTTTTTTGGATGAACAAACTCGTTCTCTCGATTGATACCAAACGACACACGGGGGGAGGGGATAATGGAACGAGAAATGAGCAATACTGGTGTATTATGTAAACGTTTTCTTTTGGGTTCCTCGCGAAGGAATGTCCATACGAATACGGTATAAATTAAAGCCGTGACCCTTGACCTTTGTAGCTCGCAGAACCCACGGGATGTACAACGATTTTCATTGCATGATTTATTTGTCTGTGAATAACCGCCAACAACACCATATTTACGTGTCGTAAAAGTGGCGATCATCGCCAAATCGTGTATGTTCGGAAATATTGCGAGATAAAATATTACGATAGCAACACGTTTGTATGTGTATTATTGTTAATCAACCGAGATGTCATAACATAAATACTAACACATTCACTGTCGCAATAATTACTATAATACAATAGATACTAATACATTCACTGTCGCAATGTGCCATAAAACAGTCGTCGCTGGAACTGAAAATGAAATATGGCGTCGATCGGCAAGCGCGGAAGATCTAAGCTAGTTGCAGTGGTATTCCCGTTTTATGCCATTCTGGTGATAACAATACTACAAAAATCAAACATGAAATATAACTTGACGCCTAGTGTGACGTCACACTTTAACAGTCCGCGTGTGTAGTCGACATGGGAAGGGCTGCAATGAGGTTTATGAGGTCTAAGAAGACCACCTATATCTTAGCACGTGCATGTGGCTTCGTTTACGTCTCGTTGTGTACGAATCAGGAACTCTAACCCAGTCAAAGGTTTGCACAGCCATTTACAGCGCGAGCGATGTTATCCTGCGTACATTAGTAAGATATGTTTACTAATATCTTGTTCTCCGTATATTGGAGCGGTGTCGCTAGAACGAGTTCCATTGTCGAGTTAAAGTAAGATAATCGGTGAATACACCGTTGAGTATTTGAATGCTCCTGTAAACAATGATTTATGGCCACTCGCCACATCGGCTACATGCGGCCGGTGCATTCACATTGTGATAGCAGATCGTACTTGCAGTGACATTGGAGTCCACGTAGACGAGACGTAGCTACATAAAGTGGAACATTATAGATTCATTGTTAAGAAGAACTGAAGAAATGTATTTCGCACAAACAAACACACGCTCCAGGGGGTATTGCTATAATCGACCATATTTTCGAAACTTCCTGTTGTGCAGTGTATTTGAAACAATAATTCATGTTTGGTTGTTTATTTCTAATAGTATATGTTAAGTTCTAAAAACTTCCTGTTGTGCAGTGTATTTGAAACAATAATTCACGTTTGGTTGTTTATTTCTAATAGTATATGTTAAGTTTTAAAAACTTCCTGTTGTGCAGTGTATTTGAAACAATAATTCACGTTTGGTTGTTTATTTCTAATAGTATATGTTAAGTTCTAAAAACTTCCTGTTGTGCAGTGTATTTGAAAAAAATAATTCACGTTTGGTTGTTTATTTCTAATAGTATATGTTAAGTTCTAAAAACTTCCTGTTGTGCAGTGTATTTGAAACAATAATTCACGTTTGGTTGTTTATTTCTAATAGTATATGTTAAGTTCTAAAAACTTCCTGTTGTGCAGTGTATTTGAAACAATAATTCATGTTTGGTTGTTTATTTCTAATAGTATATGTTAAGTTCTAAAAACTTCCTGTTGTGCAGTGTATTTGAAACAATAATTCATGTTTGGTTGTTTATTTCTAATAGTATATGTTAAGTTCTAAAAACTTCCTGTTGTGCAGTGTATTTGAAACAATAATTCATGTTTGGTTGTTTATTTCTAATAGTATATGTTAAGTTCTAAAAAAAGTTCCGCATAACGGAACATTTTGGGTCTTGAGCGTTTTTATATACTTTACTGAATGATGACTCTCTGAATGATGTTTATTTAATGAAGGTTGTTTTGTGGTTAGTATTTGATTTTATTATTTATCCAACCGCATTGGTGCGAGCGTGCACGTGATTTAAAGTCCGTAGTAAAAAGCGATATTTTACAGTTGTTTTACGCATTGCTACAACTTTGTCAAAAGAATAGTTAGCAAAACTATGTCAAAGGTAGAAAAGTATAATTTATATTTGCTTGACCAGCACGATTCTCATTCGCAGGTCTGGTGAAGGAGCTGGACACCCACAAGCACGACTACGCCACGAAGTACCTGGCGTCTCACGGCACCTACATCCTCGTCAAGAAGCAGGCGCCGGTAGCGGCGTCCGTGGCGGGGTCGATGTCGGACGAGCTCGACTCGGAGCGCGACAGTCCGGCCGTGTATGTACCGCTGCTGTCCAACTACTCACAGCACTTCCCCAATTATCGACTCCACGTGCACAACATCGAGAAACGCCTCAAGCCGCGCACGCAGCACAGCAAGTCACCGAGTCCGGCCGGTTACCGCGGCACGAAGACGACCCGCGTCAAGCCGCCCACCAGTCGGGCGTCGAACCGGCGCAAGTGACCCGAGATCAACTGGCTGTGTTCGTGGCAGCAGTGCCGCGGATATCATTAGGTAAAGAGAGGTCCTCACCTCTCGTGAAATTATGTATTTAAGTTAAAACATATATTGTTAAATTAATTGTCCATGTATGACGAAAGACCTGTTTACACGAGCGATTTGTGCCACAATTTGTCGGGCGACATCGTGTCGCGCGATAACGCGAAATTAAATTGTTTGCGCGTTTAGACGAACCATACAGACGTGTCTATACAATGCAACCTAGATCTTGAATCTCGCTACTCCCGCTTTGATTAACGTCAATACGTGTGCACATGCTATCAGTCATTGATTGACCACTGCTTCGAAACGGGGGTCAGCTGTTAGCAGTCGTTCTGCAAATCGGTCTTGTGTGGGCGTATATATGACCAATTTCTGGCAGCGCGATATCGCACGGCACAGTGTCGGTCGACGAATTGGACAAACATCACTCGATCGGTATTTGCCAGACTTCTATTGCAACATTGTTTATATGTTTATGTCACTGTCATGACGGATCTGTTGTGTTAACGTTCGTTCGGGTACCTTCACTGACGACGGCGTTGTCCTGTAATGCGGCGGACATGCCTGATGTAGCTTCGATGAGACGCGAACGATCATTGATTACTACGGATTACAACACTGCAGCGGACTCCGCTTAATAGAATCACTTACGTGGACTCCACTTAATAGAATCACTTCAGTGGACTCCACTTAATAGAATCACTTCAGTGGACTCCACTTAATAGAATCACTTCAGTGGACTCCACTTCACAGAATCACTTCCATGGACTCCACTTAATAGAATCACTTCAGTGGACTCCACTTAATATAATCACTTCAGTGGAGTCAACTTAATAGAATCACTTCAGCGGATAACACTATTAGCAGCTTAATAGAATCAAAATGGCTGGGACGGTATTCATTATCTATTCATGCTGTAATAAAACGCACCGCTTAAGTGAATCAGCCGCTTAGAATCATATTGCTTAGGTCCGAAATGATTATATTAAGTGTAGTCCACTGTGGTTTAAAAAACATTAGAAAAGAATTCACCAAACAGTGTTCTTTTTAACCGGTACAACTGGACCAATAATGTTTAGTCTCCTAGTTGTGTACATTGCATTTCGATGCCTTACCAATAAACACTTGCGAAACAATATGGCGCCATGACTATTACAGAATAGTAATAGTAATAAAGTTGTAAATAAAGGAAGCGTCGAGCGTATGTTTAGATTTGAGAGGTCAGCAGTAAGTCACTGTCAGAATTTCACAATTGTTATATATATGTTGTTATTTTTTTGTATACGTTTGCAATAAATACTTATTAATACTCATCATATCTGATCGCATTACAATACAAATTTGACTTTTGATAATCCCGTATAAACGTATTTATATGAAATCAAAGGATTTAAAGAGGACTATTCATTTTCACGTTCATCAGTTCAATATGCACTAACATATCCAGCCTAGAGCAGGGAATGTGGGTGTATTACATCGTCTTATTTCTAGCGTAGAATTGGCGCCAATGACTATACATTCACTTCCATCTAATTACGGTTAGCATACTAAACCAACAGGTGGCGCTCCTTGCACCACATAAAAAATTCAAACGCTCTGAGTTAGCCCGTGCCAGTCATTATCATACAAATAAAAATATATATTGAGAAAACAAATGTAGCTCTGGACTCACAGGGAGTTAAGAGTTAGATAAAATTAATATAAAGTGACGAAAAAAAAATCCACCTAATAGAATCGACATAGAATCGGCAACTTGGTAATTCACCTCAGTAGTGTAGATAAGATAAAAAATCATTTGATCCACTCTTGAAAAGCTAAATAATTAAGAAATAATGTTTCCGGAAACGCTGATCGAGAAGAAACAATATGTCAGTACTAAGACGTACACAGAGGAAGAGGACCTCAAATGTGTAGTCAGAATAAAGTTAGAAGGTCAGAGTGCATTGATATAACAATCCGGATTTGATAAGAGCTACTTAAATGGCCCATTAATTAAAAACTGCCTAGCCACGGGCACACACTGCGCCAAAGGCTGGGCACGAGTACCCTACATGGTGCATGAGTACCCTATACATGGTAAATACCCTACATGGTGAGTAGCTGAGTACCCTACATGGTGAGAACCCTACAGTGGACTCTCGCTATAAGGATTCTCGATATAAGGAATATCAGCTTAAGAGGAACACCTTTGAACAACCGCCGTTGTGGCGTGCAGTGTCTTATATAGGCCTACTCGTGGACGTAAGGAATTTGGTCTTCTTGGCATTAATGCACAGGCCGACTTTATGACATTCCTTTTCGACACGGTTCAGTAACTGCTGTGCTTGCTTTATTTGGCCAGACAGTAAAGCGATGTCATCCGTAAACTCGAGGTCTGTTATCATCTCTGGTTTTATTATTCGCATCAATAAAATGTGCCACACCAAAGATGTTCCATATTCTAGTTAGGTAGATATGTGAAGTTTCTGAAACGCGGTCGGCTGTAACAACTAGCGTCGTAAGTCGGGCAAGTTATTACATCGAACGGGTCATGTTGTTAAAACAAAGAACACACGGTTCGCAAAGCAAGTTCACTCGTACATGTTACGGTTCTTACATTAATTGGATTACACACACTTATGCATATTATTCACAGTGTGCAAAACTTTCGAATAGTTTCGATATTTTCAGCCATTTGTCACCGTCACGTGGTAAGTCATGGCTGTTTTTCCAGCGTGAATTGTGGTTGGCTTATCTTGTCTTTTATTCCAGCTAAGTTTACTTGGTTACAGCTGCTTATTTCAAATCGCTGGTAATACTATATATGTGCTAGTTAATACTATATATGTGCTAGCTGCTAGTGATACATAATTGTCAGGCGTATTTGTAGAAGTATAAGTGTTTGTAGTGATTTCCAACACAAATAGATGTACAAGTTACAACTGTATTAATATTTTTACAAACTTACAGTTGTGTAACTGGATTACAATAATCGAAGCTTCATTATGTGGACGAATTTTTTCCCGAGCGTTATCTAGTTGCATACAGAGGCACGTTGTTAGAAAGTCGTTTTACGAAAACACAGCACAGTCACCGTCGACAGTAGTTGGTTGGAAGTTCAGCAGCGACACACTGTCCAAAAATCAGGAGTTAAGAAGACGAAATTAACGAGGTGTGGGTAAAAACGACTTTTTAACCACCTAAAATTTGAAAAGTATACTATTATAGTATAAGGGGTTATGCCAAGTAGAAGTTAAACTGAAATTCAGGATTTGTTATCGTACGCACGCACGCACACACGCACGCACGCACGCACGCACACGCACACGCACACACGCACGCACGCACGCAAGCACGCACGCACGCACGCACACACACACACACACACTCTCTCTCACACACACACACACACACACACACACACACACACACACACACACACACACGCACAAATGTTTATACGCGTATATGCGTAGGCCCTACACCATGGAAAAATAAACATAATATTGCATCTTATTTCAATTTTAAGTTTTAATATGATGCCTTACTTTGTTCATTTTGTTAACGCAAATTCGTATATTGGTTTGATCGACAAATATGTAAAACGTAAAACATTGTAAATGTTTTGAACAAAATTCTGTCAATGGTGGGATTCGAACCCACGCCACATTCGTTAAATGCATACTATGATATGGGCAGGAAATACATACATAGGATTGTATCTTGGACGTAGTTTTATTACATGATGAATAAAACAATTGTCAGAAGCGGGATTCGAACCCGCGCCCACATTCGTGGACCAGAACGCTCGGTCCTTTGTTTACGAGTGTACAAAGGAAGGTATAAACCTTGAGTCTGGCGCCTTAGACCGCTCGGCCATCCTGACTGCGCGTTCGACTACCCACACATCTGGTAACGAATTAGTCATATATTACCAGAACCTATTTTTCGCAGTATGAGTCAATTATGTGTCGGAAATGGAATTATTAAAATTTTTATGCGTGCGTGCTTGCGTTCGTGTACACAATACACACGTACGCCCGCACGCACGTACGCCCGCACGCAAACACGCACACACACACATACACACTGACATATACAGTATGCAAATCCTCTAAAGCGGCCACCCGTGACATAAATTATCTGAAAATAACGAGATATTAGATCCTGTCTTCTGTCGATTCGTACAGCTGTAAGCCACACAGGAAATAACCATATTCGTTGCTGAGATAAAGTGGCCAGATTACAGAGGCTGGTCAAATATACAAATGTGGGGAAAAGAGACTGTGATACCGTGGACGTTTTTCAAGGGGTGGATGCTGTGAGGGGTTCCACTGTACATATATCTTTACCAAATGAAATGTTATAATACAAGTTTTGTACGCGTATATGCGTAGCCCTACATCATGGAAAAATAAACATAATATTACATCCCGGACCTCGATATGTTTCAATTGTAAGTTTTAACATGTCTTACTTTGTTCATAATGTTAACGCAAGTTCTTATATTGGTTTGATCCACAAATGTGTAAAACGTACTAAGTTGTAAATGTGTTGAATAAAAGTACTGTCAATGGTGGGATTCGAACCCACGCCGTATTTGTGAAATGTATACTCTATGATATGGGCAGGAAAATATACATAGGATTGTATCTCGGACGTAGTTTTACTACATAATGGGGAAAAAGAATTGTCAGAAGCGGGATTCGAACCCGCGCCCACATTCGTGGACCAGAACGCTCTGTCCTTTGTTTACGAGTGTACAAAGGAAGGTATAAACCTTGAGTCTGGTGCCTTAGACCGCTCGGCCATCCTGACCGTGTGTTCGACTGACCACACATCTGGTAAGGAATTAGTTATATATTACCAGAACCTATTTTTCGCAATTATTAAAATTTTTATGCGTGCGTGCTTGCGTTCGTTTACACAATACACACGTACGCACGTCCGCACGTACGCCCGCACGCAAACATGCATGCACGCGCACACGCACGCACGCACGCACGCACACACACACACACACACACGCACTGACATATTATGGGCATGCAGTATGCAAATCCTCTAAAGCGGCCACCCAAGTGACTGAGATAAAGTGGCCAGATTACAGATGCTGGTCAAAATATACAAATGTGGGGAAAAGAGACTGTGATACCGCGGACGTTTTTCAAGGGGTGGATGCTGTGAGGGGTTCCACTGTACATTATATCTTTACCAAATTAAATGTTATAATACAAGTTTTGTACACGTGTATGCGTAGGCATATCGTGGAAAAATAAACATAATATTACATCCCGGACCTCGGCATGTTTCAATTGTAAGTTTTAACACGTCTTACTTTGTTCATAATGTTAACGCAAATTCTTATATTGGTTTGATCCACAAATGTGTAAAACGTACTAAGTTGTAAATGTGTTGAACAAAAGTACTGTCAATGGTGGGATTCGAACCCACGCCGCATTTGTGAAATGCATACTATATGCTATGGGCAGGATATATATACATAGGATTGTATATCGGACGTAGTTTTACTACATAATGGGGAAAAAGAATTGTCAGAAGCGGGATTCGAACCCGCGCCCACATTCGTGGACCAGAACGCTCGGTCCTTTGTTTACGAGTGTACAAAGGAAGGTATAAACCTTGAGTCTGGCGCCTTAGACCGCTCGGCCATCCTGACTGTACATTGCTCTGCCACCCACCCTACTGGTAAGGAACTTGTCAGGACATATTTTTGCAGTATATGAATACATTATTTGTCACAAGTGGGATTATTCGAATATGTAGAAGGCTGTGCGTGCGTGCGTTCGTGCGTGCGTGCGTGCGTGCGTTCGTGCGTGCGTGCGTGCGTGCGTGCGTGCGTGCGTGCGTGCGTGCGTCCGCCAACTGAATGTACATTATATACACATATTGACATACACACATAGAAACATACATACTTTGACAAGTTTAAAATTTACAATACAAGTTTCGTACGCGCATATGATCTATGCTTTGGCCCTACATCATTTAACAACAAGATTTAACAAGAGTTGCCATCCAAGCCAAAGGCCCAGATGGCAAGTGGACAAGGAAGCCATTGGCTTATCGAGAGTCCAACAATGTTCACCTACTTATAACCCGCCCTCCTGATATATGTGTCAACCTTGTTTTTAAACATATTCACGCTGCTAGCAGTTACACAATCTGTAGACAATTTGTTCCATTCATTTATTGTCCTCTGTGAGAACGAGTGCTTCCTGATGTCCAATCTACATTGATCCTTTACTAATTTTACCTCATGTCCTCTAGTTCTGCTATCCTTCTTGAGTGAGAAAAACATATTTCTATCAATATTTTAGTTGCTCTCCTTTGTATGCGTTCAAGCGTATCTATATCCTTCTTACGATATGGTCTTCATGCTTGTATACAGTATTCTAAATGAGGTCTAACTATTGCTTTATAAAGAGGTATAATTAACTTTTTTCCCTTGTATGTTATGTTTCTTCTAATCAATCCAAGAATTTGATTACCCTTTGAAGCTGCAATACCACACTGCTCTGAAACTTTCATATCAGCGCTTATTGTAACTCCTAAGTCCTTTTCTTTTACAGTAGTACCCAGAACAGTATCTCCCATTTTATAGTTTACATTCAAGTTCCCATGTCCTGTATGTAGGCATTTACATTTCCCAAAATTGAACAGCATCTGCCATTTCTCAGACCATTTCACTAATCTGTCTAGATCGTTTTGTAAATGTTGTTTATCACCATCAGTATTAACCTTTCTAAACAGTTTTGTGTCATCCGCAAATTTCAGTACGTTACTTGTTATACTGTCGTCCAAGTCATTGATATAAATTAAGAATAATATAGGTCCTAATACTGATCCTTGAGGTACCCCACTCAAAACCGATTTCCAATTTGAAACTTCTCCATCTACTACAACTCGTTGTCTTCTGTCAGTCAGCCATTGTTCTATCCAGTCAGTTATGCTATCCCCGATACCATGGGCTTTTAATTTAAGTAGCAATCTTTGATGTGGCACTTTGTCAAAAGCTTTCTGAAAGTCTAAGTAGATAATATCTACTGGCGATCCCACGTCTATCCATTTAGTGATTTCTTCCAAAAAACATAACATATTTGTTAAGCATGACCTCGCTTTAAGGAATCCATGTTGAGATGAATTTAATAATTTATGCTTAACGAGGAAGTCCACCATATGGTCTTTAATTAACCTTTCTAATAATTTACAAATCACTGACGTTAAACTTACTGGTCTGTAATTCTCTGACTTATTTCTCGAACCCTTTTTAAATAATGGTATGATGTTTGCTTCTTTCCATTCAAACGGAACAACTCCCTCTTTTAATGACAAGTTGAATACTCTTGCAAGTGGTATACTGATTTGATCTACTGTTTCCATTAGTAATTTTGGAGGAATCCCATCCACTCCCGGTGATTTGTTATCCTTCATTGCCTTTATTTTCTTAGCTACCAATTCTGGAGTTACAACTAACGGTCCTAAATATTCAGATTTAGCCCCCTGAAATTTAGCATCAGCAACTGGTAATGAACTAATATCTTCTTTGGTAAACACTGAACTGAAGTAACCATTTAGGTCTTCCGCCATTAAAAACCCCTGTGATATTATATTTCCAGCACTGTCTTCTAGAGGTCCAACCTTGTCTTGTACGTTTTGTTTACTCCTGACATATGCATAAAAACTCTTGCTGTCATTTTTTATGTTACATGCCAGTTTTTGCTCATAGCTTCTTTTAGATTGTCTGATTTCAGTTGTAGCTGCATTAAGTGCCTCTTTGTATTTTGCATAGTCTTCTTCCTTCCTTCTGGTACGCCTATAAACCCTCCACATAGTTTGTTTTAGCATTATTTTTCTAATAGCCTCTTTTGACAAGTCTTTCTTTCTACACCGTTTTCCTTGTTTTCGGAAGGGAACAAATTTATCGATGATACTCTCAATTTCATATTTTAGAATATTCCAACATTCATTCATGGAAACACATACTATTACATCCCGAGCGTGGGAGTGTTATCTTAATTTGTCCATTGCGTTATCGCAAATTCGTATATTTGCTTGAGTTACAAATATGTGATACGTACTAAGTTTTACATTTGTTGAACAAAAGTTCTGCCAGAAGTGGGATTCGAACCCCTCGCCACATTACTAAACCATCTTAAAGGCATACTACGATACGTGCAAAAAGACTGTGTCATGGGCGTATAGTTTTACCACATTATAAGGAACAAAACAGCTGTCAGAAGCGGGATTCGAACCCGCGCCCACATTCGTGGACCAGAACGCTCGGTCCTTTGTTTACGAGTGTACAAAGGAAGGTATAAACCTTGAGTCTGGCGCCTTAGACCGCTCGGCCATCCTGACTGCGTGTTTAAGGCGGCTTCTACTGAGCTACTTGATCTTAGGGGTCGTCTCAAATCATCAAGCAGCTTTCATAGTTGATAAGCATGTCGCACACGCAGGCAGTTTTGTGTCATAACGACGGCTGAATATAAATGGTATGTAATGTTTACAACGTTAATACGAGGACGTTTTTCTGGTATTCACAGTCTACGAAAATAAGAGTTTCATGTAGGGAGGTATGTCTGAGGTTAAGATACAGTGGTTTCTCTTAGCAGCCAACATCGATATTTAAGACGACCCATGGCTTACAAATACATTGTGAAATATAAACAAATGTGTGTGTATATATATATATATATATATATATATATATATATATATATAACACACACAGAAACAATCTTCGCTGGAATTTAATATATATATATATATATATATATATATATATATATATATATACATATATATATATATATATATATATATATATATATATATATATATATATATATATATATATATATATTATATTCATATAAGGTTGTTATCTGTGTGTGTATGTATATATTATATTCATAATACAGTGTGTATATATATATATATATATATATATATATATATATATATATATATATATATATATATATATATATATATATATATATATATATATATATATATATATATACTGTATATATATACACACACTGTATTATGAATATAGAACATATATAAACTTGATATAGGATCAGATTTAATTTCCCCCAAAATGAACCTTATTTTTTTCAAATGTATTCTTAATGAATTGATCCAGCGCATTATCAACTGGATGGGGAGACGTGATAATCCGCCCCCGGGGCAAGTCCGCCAACCGGCTTTTATTCCGTGGTTTTGCAGGATTTAGTACTTTCGGTCACACGACTAAGTCACGTGATCAGTACACTACCTGCAGCGGGAAACTAGAAAACTGATTTTATATATATATTTGCTGTATTTAATATGATCGTGTGGTCAAATAAACGATTCTGATCTTACGGTGTTGCTCTATCCAGTGCCAGTGATATTTAGTTGCCCCCCACCACATTTTGAAGTCACCATTTTCTAGCCAAACCTTGTTTTTTGTTTGCCTGGTTTATGTGATGGATAAAACAGAATATATGAAGATTTAAAGTTTCTAACAGAATGTCTGTCACAAACATGACGGTTTTGTTTTTCATAAAAATACGACATAACTGTGCTTGTGTATTTGTTTGCTGTTTAAAGTACGTGTGGGTCGAACTTGCCTCGGCCCCTGGGCGGACTTGCCCGACATGGGACAAGTCCGCCCAGGGCCCGGGGCAAGTCCGCCCATGCTTCGGTAGGTCTATACTAAGAGTCAGATTTGGATATTGTATTGTAACAGTTTTCCCATTGTTGACAGCACAAATGTGGGCAAGATATTTGCGTTCAATTTAAGGCCGAAACTAATCCCCTATAGCTGTAATAATACAGTCTCCAGATATTTTAGTGTCCAAGGGGGAGAAGTAGCCGCGGTCTTCCGTATACACGAAGTCACTGAGATCCCAGATACCTGTGACTTCCCATGTTGCGTCTCCCACAATGCAAGTTTTCCCAACTGATAAACCCGAGCCAGTCCCACGCTCGCATCCAACACTTTCCTTGTTTCTTTCCCGTTATGTCCCATACATCTCTCACTGTTCTGTCCATTTCTTCATTCAATATAACACCTTTGCAGAATCGTTCTTTTTCAAACATCGGACATCGGTTTTGTTTCCATTACAAAAATGAACCCATAGAAATGAGAACACCCAGGGAAGGCAACATACTCGGGCGCGCTTTGACGGCTTTCAGTACAGAGGCAGTGCAGATTGTACGTAAGGAACCACTTGTTTACTTACAGACAATGTCCGTCCCTTACAGTATAACTTTGTCTCTTACAGCATAACTTTGTCTCTTACAGCATAACTTTGTCTCTTACAGCATAACTTTGTCTCTTACAGCATAACTTTGTCTCTTACAGTATAACTTTGTCTCTTACAGCATAACTTTGTCTCTTACAGCATAACATTTTGTTGTCTGCTTCTACGATTTCCATCAGTTTTCTCTCTTTCTTATTCATAGTTTTTTCCTTGCTTTCTTTCTGCCCGTAGGTGGCGTTGGCAGTGATCTGGGGCTTGCACATGACCATAGTCATAATACATGACAGTATTTATGCTACTGTATTCTTCTTGTTGTTATCTTTTTATATTCGAGTTATGTAAGATATGCGAAAATTCCAGGTGCCTTCTAATCTTTTTAACAATCGCCATTGAACAAGTTATTAACGACTGACGGCGCTGCCACCTGAAAGTCAGAACTAAGTCTGTAAACGGAATTTTGACTTAACGATAGAAAGACAAAAGCATTGTAATTTCGTTATTAGAGACTTCTTTCACTTATCCTCGTGACCATTTTGTTCCCCGATGGTGGTGTTTATAACGGGCCATTGATGTTAGATTTCTGCATCATCGTAATTCCTCGGGAATCGTCAACGAGATCCGTGCTTATGCCAAGTATTCAGTCACACGCAATAGAAACGGATGACTCTACGTAGACATGATTGTACACGTCGGATAGAACCAACCAGTATATCCGAGGCAAGAATACAACTGTTTCTACTCCGAGTGGTTGTGCCGTTACAAGTGGGAGGTAACTGGCATAAGACACCGAGTAGACGAGTGTCACGGGCCCGTGTATTCATCAAGTTCTGAGCAGCACGCACGTTGTGCTCACCATATCAACACAAAGGGTGGCGAAATAACAGAAAAAGAAGTATTTTGATTGCGAACTGCGACACAAATAAGCCTACTCGACCAGCTGTAACGGACAACAAATAGGCCTACTCGACCAGCTGTAACGGACAACAACAAATAGGCCTACTCGACCAGCTGTAACGGACAACAACAAATAGGCCTACTCGACCAGCTGTAACGGACAACAACAAATAGGCCTACTCGACCAGCTGTAACGGACAACAACAAATAGGCCTACTCGACCAGCTGTAACGGACAACAACAAATAGGCCTACTCGACCAGCTGTAACGGACAACAACAAATAGGCCTACTCGACCAGCTGTAACGGACAACAACAAATTCCTGCAGTTCTATATGTACATCGTGTTATGTTGGTGTTTGACTATGAATTCTACAATATCGGGTTATTTGTCCTCGAAACCACTCACATTCCTACTCTTTCACGTTTCTTGTTTCGACAAACGTCTGGACCGTAACGTCGTGTTACGTAGCGTAAACTATCTCCAGTCTATTCATCTTGATCGCCCAGATGTGTTTTAATGAACCGCAATTTGACCGCTATTTGCTTAATTTGAATGTTTCTTTTGAATATCATGTTTATATTACATGCCAAATAATAAGGTTGATGTACATAGCAAATTGGATAAGATCCAATTAAAATTACGATTGTAAAAAATGGATATGGACATGTGTATATTCACACGCCAAGCATGTTTGATCATTGGGCGTAATTCTTCTGCGACGGTTCTTGTGTTGGTCTGTTGTTTCCCGTCCGTCTACGCGCCGGCGGCGTCTTGGCGTCTGTCGCTGGTTGCGGCACCTGCGTCTCAGAAGCAGTGGCGGGAAATATTACAGCAGACGCCACCATCGCCACAGGATGTTTTATCGTGTCAGACGACATTGGGATCGGAACATAATTGCATTTCTAGGTGCGCAGAATCTAAAACTGGCGCCAGCCGATATCAGTGACTTTATTCAGCCGGAAGTAACGTAACATTAACCGGACTTTGGGGGTGGCCGGAAGTCTAGCCGGAAGTAACGTAAAATTAACCGGACGTAGGTGTAGCCGGAAGTAAGTGTAGACCGGCAGCAAGGTTAATACATTTGGAACGACGCCCTTTGGCAGTGAGAGGGATAAGTACGAGGCAGCTATTAAGATGCGCAAAAATGTTGATGACCGCTTTTCACAAAGACGGGACTTCGGGAAAGGAGGGCGAGAGACAACGGAGATATAGATGGAAAGGTTGGGTGATCGGTGGGTAGGTGACAGGGCGATGAAAAGAATGATGAGAGAGGATGGAGAGAACGTTCCGAAACCTCTACACAAACGTCACTATTCTAAATGTTAGCTATTTCTGTCTGGTATGACTGGTAACACTGGCCACCAGGGTGCGTACTCTGTATTGTCAACCAGTGCCGCCGTCACCAGGCTGGTGACGTCGATGACTTGCCGAGCAATGATCTCACGACCACGACTGTCGTTCTACAGAACAAGTCCTCCACCTTTGTAGACGACGGGCCATCAGTGATACAACCCGGCGTGGCCGACGTGACGGAGGCGGGCATGATGTTGGAGCTTGTGTGAGGTTCGTTCCTCAACCCCTCGGTGGCAGCTACGGTCAGCTGGCGGCGACGGACAGTGGGTTCATGGTGACAACGTCATCCGGGAAATGATCCATCAAGAGGATCCCTTTCTCCCGGTTCACGTCCAGTTCGTCGATGAAGCCGAACCAGTAGATGACGAGACCGGGGCCAAACCTGCGATAAATAAACAAATAATAATGTTTTATACAGAGCTGTTTCAGTCAGTTGGTTTGTTCAAAGCACTTTACACCATAGTTCTCTGTCGATAGATGTCCTCAAGTAATTAAAGTAAGCAGTTTTGAAAAGGTGTGTCTTCATTGTGTCGTAAAATAGGCTGTGGTATCACATTGTCTAACAGAATGACGGAGACCGTTCCATATCATGTACAAATACCATATACAACGTAAAAAATCATATACAAATACCAACATCATCAAATCATCAACTTAATGAGTTGTACACCACGAAGTATCACGATCACCAAGGTAACAAACTACACACCACGAAGAAGCATCACAATCGTCAATCTAACGTTCATGAGCGTCATAAAAGAGAAGCGTACATGTTTTTTGTTGTAACGTCTGCATACAGCTCGGAGTTTTGCCAGACACATTATAAGATGAATTGAGGATCAATATAATTCTTGACTGCAGATGTGTGTCATTGTGTGGCATTGTGCTGAATTGTAGTACTGTTTTCCTGTGTCATGTCATTGGTATTGTGAAATGAAAATGCCCCCAGCGAGCCAGGTCCTGGGGGACATTGAAGGTAAAATCAATAGTATAATTGCAATTTAAGTCGGTGTACGTCGATAGATATTTAATGCACTCGTGAATAAAAACCCACTGCAAAAACAATTCAGGTAAAAATGTTTCTTCATTACAAACTGTACCATAACAGGTGTTATAGTATAGTAATAGTATAGTAATAGTAATGTAATAGTAATGTATCACGACAAGAAGTTATTGAGTGGAGCCGTTGTCAACATGTAACAAACTCACGGAGGTCGTTGTCACCACTTCACCATGCATATTAAACGATATAAACGTCTACAAAACGAGGCTGGCCATAACAGAAGTGATTGACCTCGAAGTTTATTTTTGTCAGCCTCAGCACCAGCGTGGCGGCTTCCCTCCGCGGGCCCGCAACAACGCACACGTGCTCGCGGCAAACAGAGGCTTCAATTACTGAATGTAAATGTTGAGAAAGACAAACATCCAGGGTGAGAGAAAAAGCAGGGGTTAATGAAGGAAGAAAAAGGTATGCTATGTTCCACTAAGAGATGAAAGCTGTACAAGCACGGTCGGTGGGTAAAGAAGACCAGAGAGACTGGTACTTAACGGCGTAGAACGAGAACTACCAGGAAAACCGAAGAGGTAGAATAAAATGGGCTGGATCAACAACAGCAAGCTTTGGACAGATGGTGGACTCGAAGTGGCTAGAGAGATTGCAAGGCCAAATGCTTAACTGATGTTATGGCTACATCATCACCATCATCATCATCACTGAATCACGCGTTTAGGCCACCTTCCTGCTGGTTTCACGAAACACACACGTGTTAACAGGATACAACCAAGAAACCAGTAGCAAGCACACACACTAATAAAAAATATCCGCCATCAAATACTGGCAGAATGGGAGTTTCAGGTATGCAGCGATTGATGGGGCCAAGTACTATCCCGTTAAAGCGCAATCTCGCCACACCAACCCAATGTGGGTAGGTTATTGATCGAGCGAACCATGGACACGAACTAAAACGTTTTGTCTTTCCACAATATCTCCTTTCTTCCGGAATAGTCTTGCCAAAGCCTACCGCTGGTGCGGTCGGACCGCCTAGGTGCGAGCTATCTACGCCTGCAGCATCAGATAGTGGCAACGATGCGGTGAAATCACCACACTACAGCCGTATCTCCTTAACCGCCGGGCCGGGAGTATTACACGGAATTGAAATTTCGCTGCCAAATCGAGTCTAATCACGCACAATGTTGCCGTGCGGCGACAGAAGGCATTACTGGCGGCCATTACGACGAAATAACCTCCTGTTAAACAACTATTAACAATGAAATTGCGGCAGACGAGTCTATAAAGCGAGTCGTGATGATGACAATGTCGTAGCGGTGAGACGGCGCCGCTCCGGGCCGGTCTAATCGGGATTAGAGGCAGGCGTGCGTGTACCATTGAGACAACTCCACGGCCGTCCGATGGCGACAGGGCCAGCGCGTCGATTCTGCCGGTCCGTGATTTAGTTCTGGGGTTTGGCGACATCGATTTGCCTCCGGTAGAAACACGAGCACGTCTCGCCAAATGTCGCCTAAAGCGGAAAAAAGTGTCGCGCGCTGTCCTCTAGAAACGTGGACGGAATGCTGCATACTGGTCGCAGATCTACGGGACACGCGAGACCATCTCGCTACAAACAGACCGTCTTCAAACGCAGCAAGAATTTTTGATCGTTACTACTGACTCGATCAAGCTGTCGTACAGAATAGACAAACACAGCCATAGGAAAAGTCACGCGCAAGATCTGAGAGAAAAATCTTACTTAAATTTCGAACCAGCGCTAAGCAGGGAATGTTCTATACCTGGAATATTGTCATACTAAAAAAAAAACGAAACAAGTCATTGCTTTGGTCCTATACGGCTAAAGCATAACCACGTGCAACTACAATAAAGAATAGCGCGCCAGTGGTTCACCAGGAAAACTTACTCTGGCGATATTCGCTCACCAAATGAAAATATATTTGTAAACACCTAGTCCTATAGTTATCAATAGGATATGACCATGTTGCTTGCGTCCAAACTCAACTTATGCAACATATTTTGCCATCTGTTTACTAAACTTACCCAGTTCTGACTTAGCAGCTCATTTGATTGAGACGGTCCTTTGATTTATATAAGGTCGAAAGTACTTAATGCGTCTCACCGGCTGTCGACTTTCAAGAACTGCCAAGCGCTTATTGGTTGCCCTGGTCAACATGACAGCCGCCAGGAAAACGGAGATTTTACCAGAATCTCCCACTTTTAGAACACATTCTGAGAAAACCTCTAGTGTGATATTTTTATTGTAGTTACAAATGGTTAGCTTTTATAACTCTTTTAGGTGCATAGACCCAAAACTATGACTTTCGTTTTGCTTTAAAAACAAAGCTTTTCTGTAACATACAACTGAACATAAAACGGATAGTTTATTTCCGCGACGTCATGTCTGTGACACTTTCCACTAATTACATTTCGTAACTTTTTCCCGTGACGTTATTCCCGCTTACTCAACGAACATAGTCAACACAGATGCAAAAGCCATTGACGTCACAACAACTAAATCATGACGTCACAACAACTAACTCATTTACCATCATCAACTATCACCAGACTAGGGCAACAAGACTAAGAACCTCGTCATCGCGAGAAAACACGAGTAATGCAACTAAAATATCTGTCCAACATACTTAACCCGATTGAAGACGATCAATTATTCACGAGTGCGCGCTCGTGCGTGCGGGTTCACTGCGCGCGATGCATCAGGCGTGCGCCGCCGGCTTCCACCCAGAGCGTCATTAGAGTAGTTTACACGTGACCCGAGTTGGAAAATGCCAACGGAATCCCGGCTTGTCTAACCACGTTAAGCCGCGGCTGAATTATGAATGAAGCGCACTTGATTATCGTCAGCAATTTGGCGCAGCCCGAGTCACCTGTCAGCAGCAGTGACAATTACCATCCATACCGGGAACGTGATTGAGTAAGCGACGTCTCAGACGGCCACAAGAGCTGTTAGAGCCTTGCAGTGCGTAGTACTGCGCGGTGGTCTTAAGGACGCCGACGGACGGACGTACGAGGAACACCATGTGATCACACCGTGGTCCTCATGGCGTTACACTCCCTAGAATCAGTTGGGTTTATCTTTCTCTTCCGTTCTCCGTTACACACAGACAAGACTCTAGCACAACCTCCTCGTGGTACACCCGACGCTAAATGTTCCAATCCCCAACTTTGGACACACAGTAATGGGCAGACCACGTTCATTAGCCTTAGTATACAAGTGATCTACGGCAGTAAACCGTAACAAAAAATTCGGAGTTGAGTCCTGGAGGCGGTCTGATGTCAACCTTGCCACCCTTCCGGCTGCTCCTGCAGCCGAGCTGGTGCCAAACGTTCTGCTCGCCATTCCTTTGGATACCACCAATGAGGCGGTGTGGTATCATGACAACTGGGCAACCCAGGATCCCCACACAATTCGCCCAGACTTGCGCCCTGGAGAGGAACGGCACAGATGAAGTAATCTCACCAGCACGACAAGTCTCCTTCTTCCACATCCTGTCTCCCCATTTATTCGTTCATCCACCCGGTTGGAATACCACCGACCCCGGTATATGTCGTCATACCACCGACCCCGGTATATGTCGTCATACCACCGATCCCGGTATATGTCGTCATACCACCGACCCCGGTATATGTCGTCATACCACCGACCCCGGTATATGTCGTCATACCACCGACCCCGGTATATGTCGTCATACCACCGATCCCGGTATATGTCGTCATACCACCGACCCCGGTATATGTCGTCATACCACCTGTCCTTAGGGTAAGTCCAACCCCAGTGTTTACACACATTATATTATTCCTCTTCTTCTTGATCAGCCACTTCCACTGGGATACGTTCACAGTTTCCACACTATTTCGTCTTCTGACCATTGTAATCGGACCGTGCTCAGAAGACCTATGGCCTAATTGTCTGTCTGTCCAGTCAGCATACTTTCTCAACATGCTCCCGTCTTCTTTCTACAGTACTATGGACTTAGTAACTGGCATAACACTTAATCACTGACTTGATGAACTCGTCCATACTTTTCACTCGTCCATACTTTACACTCGTCCATACTTAACACTCCTTTCTACAGTACTATGGACTTAGTAACTGGCATAACACTTAATCACGGACTTGATGAACTCGTCCATACTTTACACTCGTCCATACTTAACACTTTTTTCTACAGTACTATGGACTTAGTAACTGGCATAACACTTAATCACTGACTTGATGAACTCGTCCATACTTAACACTGCTTTCACGCGATGTCCTTAACGCAGTACTAGCAACATCTAAACTCATTGACTAACAATAACAGTATTATTGTTATTCAAAACACCCGACCAAATTCTGAATGGAAATAAATATTACACCAACCATACAACCCGTGGCCTTCTGCACCAATTAGGGTGCGAAGAGGGTATGTAAGTAACCACGCTACGTAGTTCACGTCTCTTGTTGTAAGTCTGCACATAAACCCAATCTCTTAATGGCTTCAAAGCAGTCCGTGGACAATGGCTTTACTCGCCCGCGGCAGCGATGTTTGCCTTTTAATTTTGATTCCACCTGTGCACACTTGATCAGCCCGCACCCCTCCCCTTCCCCTGGCAGGCGCACAGATAACAGGCACATAACTCAGCAAAGATCCGTGGCTGAAACGGATAATTATTGTTTGTCTTCAAGCACCATAAAAGTACACTACAGTGCTCATTAGCAATAACGATGGGCATAAAAACACCGAACGTGCTTGTTACAGCTGCAACACGGCTACTAATTAAAAGCTAAAGATTAGATTCCCGCCGTTTCATAATAGTCGTAAGTAGCAATTACGAGCGTCCCCGCCACGGGCCGTGATTAGTGAAGTCGTGGCTGACAATAGGGATCAAACTGCACCAGCTGATGACTGATTGTCCAGCGAGGGGCGATACGATACGAAACGAACTGCTCACGATAGATCATAAACTTGCATTACGCCCATCAAAAGTTAGAAAATCTAATCAGCGTTATAGGTGCGCCACTGCAAGTATCTCGCTAACTATCAACATCGTGGATACGATACAAGTGGTATGAGTCCATCACGAGATTAAGTAAATGTGGAGGCCACCATAAAATACGTGTACGGATATGGTCGTTTTATCGAATCTATTGTCAGCGATACAGGCAATAAACTTTTAGTTCAGGGCTATTCCAGAAATTAATGCACTACCAGAAATACTTAACATAAAAATGTACACCGTGTGAGCAACTGTCCACATTTAATTTCCACTGTGTCACTGTGTTGGCCTGTTGACGTGTTCGGTGAACAATAGCCATCTTAGCATTTAAACACCCATTTAACATTGCAACATCCATTTTAGCATTTCAAAATGTAATGGAATGCCACGGAAGCTATGCATGATCATTGCAAAACAAGCCTATGGTTGCTCAAACATCTCATGATGACATTTATATTAAAGTCACGATGACATTTATAAATGACAACGAGGTTTGTACATCACTATCAATTATACATAAAACCACCCCTGTGTCAGTGACGTTTGGCTGACTCGTGACCACACAGTGTGATTGATGAGTGAGTTAGATAACTGTCACGACTACAATGCAGACAATCTCGACAACGGCTCTCACAGACGCATGATGTCCATCCATCGCATTCCGCGACTTCCGGCAAACCTAACGGTAAATTGCTCATATCCCTGTATGCACAGCGAACGTTTGCACGGGCCCGTGGAACCCATCTGGTACGCGCACTCGCGGGAAGTCAATTGGGCAGAAGAAATGAGGAAATTAAACGTAAATTATGGTTTCTTTTGTGATTTCCACGCGGCTGTGCACCTGCGTAGCTTCCGGACACCTCCCGGCACCTGTCTCTGCCGGCGTCCGTCAGCCGCTGCGGAAAGAGCTCGCAGGAAACCCAGGCTCTCCACGCAAGGCGGCTTCGCCTGACCGGCATCACCCAGTGCACTCGGAAAAAGGTTCTTAGGAACACGATTAATAAAAAAACAACGATGTTTTGTTATGGAAACGGTCGTGTATATTTACTAATTAATTTTACTCTTCTTCAATTTGTGTATCCTGTTCCGGAAGTTACTGCCTAAATTATTTTGCAAAACTGATGTCTTTCTCTAAAAACTGAAAAAAGCATTTAGTAAAGCTATTGAAAGATTAAAGGTCAAAGCAACGAATTTGTGTGATATAGAGAGTATTCCAATTTGCAATGGAGTTCTGATATTCTGATTAGATAGAAATGAAAAATTGTAGAAATAGAGACTTGGAGTTTATCGTTTTTAATTACAATAACAGCACTTGACAATATGCTGTATCCTATGAATTTATCACAGGAATTATTATTGTTAACAAAAACAATGTCCTCAATAATAAAAAATGCACAGAAATAAAATTAAAATTTTTGTTGAACAAAGCTGAATATTTTTGGAGTACCGTTTTAAAGATCATGTTTGGACCTGCAAACCTCATACAGTCTCATGATGGAGAATATTAACTGAACAAATAGCTTCTCTGTAATCAAAACTGATCACAAACTGGACCTTTCTTGTTTTCTTCTTGTCCCAGTTTTGTTTGTTCGGAATATAATGCACCTTTCCACATGGGAAGTTTGCAACTGCTTTCTTGTAACTCTGGTCACATCTCTGAAAATGTAATAATTTTGAGGGACTCTGTGGACCCCCACCGTGTGTGCTTCCAGGGCCGTAAGTCAACACTGCCGCAATTTTGTTCCATGGAACCTCTATCTTTGATTACACGGTGGCCCAGAGTAGTTTTAAGAGCAGGTCATCTGAACGCCTGCCGAGTCACTTTACAAGGTTTGATAACCGAGCATATGCATATGTAGAATTCGCAACCAAATCAGTATTTCCACAGACAGACCAATTATTACTAATTCGACATGCCACGGCTTAATGTAGATGGATGGGACGTTGAAGAGTCTTGTCGGCTTGGTTAATCTCGGCGCTGATGAAAACATCTCTCCGAGATTGACTGAAAATGAACCGGAATTATGCAGCAACGTGAAGCCGGCTTAGCAGCATTTTGAGTGCATTCATTCTTGTCCACTGGGACCAGTCAGTAAATGCAGGGAGGTGTCCTTAATGCCATCTTGCAAGAACTGCCATAACTGGTGTGATTTTTGAATAATCGGTCTGCTCGTTATTATATTTATTTTATTGCATATTTAATGGCCGGGTTGCAATAACGTCTCACAGATGTTCATCTATGGCTAATGCTCTGCATCAAAAAGAGTAGGTAACGTGTTATCTATCTTTGGCAACATATCATGGACTTCAGGTATACAAATTTGTCAAACAACGTCTTTCACTCTGTACTAAAACTGCAAACTGTTGACACAACAATATAGAGAATATTAATATAAGTTTTTCTTCCAAAAAAAACTAATCTAAAATTTAGATAATCAGTCATTTTAGTTGATTATCTGGAGGTCAACACAGGTAAGAATTAGCATTTTAACAATGTTTTTGTATGTGCCGTATATTGGTAATTTGATTATTATTAAAAGTAATATTTAATTACGTAATAATATCAACTGTCAACTATTAAAAAGGAATATTTAATTACATAATATCAACTGTCAACTATTAAATATTTTCCAAACTGAAATTAGCGAGGTACTATCACCATGGTTACCATAGGGGCTTAATCGTGAGCTTCTGCTGTTTTCATGTTGTGAATGGCTTGGACCCACTCTGGGGTTTTAAAGTCAAGCTCTGATGTAGAGTAGCTGGGTGGAACAAAATAGCCTCAATATTACAACTTGTAGGCTACCATATTGGTAGTTGTAATTATCTTAATGATACAGCAAAAACGTTGTACCTGATGTTTATGCCAGGGCAGTAAAACACATCAAATTCACACCACGTAACATGTAATTTATAGTAATCACATCAAGGTAGATATAAATTAATGCTACTAGAAGGCAGCACCTGATGGACCAACAATGTAAGTGCTGCCACCTTGTTACAATTTTATGTATTATTTCCATGTGTATTTCTGGTCAGGCGACATGACCATAATTATTATTTTTCACTCATTGATTACCAACTATAAACTAGAAAGCACACAAGAACAACTGAACTGATCATGGAACTGAGAACTTAGCTATGATAACACTGACAAGAATGTGGTTTTACAAACCAGGATATTAAGAGAAAAGCAAATAAAATGTTTAACATATTGAACAGTTGTGAAGATATCAACAGAAATATTTTCTTCAAATTTAGAAAGAAGAACTAGGGGGCACAGAGTAGCATTAGTAAAAGACAATGTAGACTGAATATAAGAAAGTACTCATTCTCACAATGAATGGACCACATTTTCCATTGATTGTCACAAATAGATGAAAAATCATTGGAGTCTCGATAAAATAACGACTTCCTTGTCTGCTTGTTATCTGGGTGGCAGTTTTGTTCAATCTTGATTGTATGATAGTAAGACAATGTATTTTATGAATATATGCTATGTGACTAACCAGGACATTAATTTAATTAGTTTAATGTTTAAAGCTTAATGTACTGGTAGTTTTATTTTTCCAACCAATATTGCATGAATTATGCATTTTATATTCTCATATTTTATTATATTTTATTTTAGTAATTTTTTTTGAAAAATTGCATTGCAGTCTTTTGTTTGAAGAGGCATAAACATATGAGAGGTTATTTCAAAGTTAAAAGATAATAGTAGTTTTTCAATGTTGCAGAAGAAAACTGTCAAGTCTTCAAGTCAACATATCCCAAAGAATACATTGTGATGATTACATATAGACCAATCAAACCTACCGATTCCAGTAGCTCCAGAACTGTTCTTTCAAGTATGTCTGGTGACTGTCCTCATCACCAAATGACGCCTTACTCTCAACCCAGTTGACAACGTGCCCATCAACAGCTGCCGTGACCATAGTTACATATTATATGTGTGTCGATAACATTATATGATGCACAGTGAACATCTTATCCTGAATTTTATTGTTGAACTGGACAAACCTTAAAATTTTTTTTTACAAATGTTTTTCTACCAAAAACCTACATTAACATAACTCTTATTTTAGCATTTTACTATATAATAAGAGAGCAAATGGATACCACAATGCAAATACATTTAAACACAAATCAAACAAAATCATAAACAAAAGAAATTTTATCAAATAAAAATTTAAGCAACAATTACCGAGGTAATTAACGTACCAACAGGAATTTCCAGTTTGAAGTCAGGCGTTTTGTCATATCCTTTAGCACGCAACTGGTCTTCATCTAAAACAAAGGTTTTTTAAAACTGATTAAGCACATTCAAATGTGGGTAAGAATGTCAAAACACGTAGTTAACAAATGTGTCATTGCGCTAACAATAATGAAGGAACTAAAATAAAGTAACTGAAGACTCTGGTGATGAAATATAATTGTTTTGCAGTTAATGGAATCGGTAAGTATATAAAAAGTAAGTGCCACTGAGCGTATTTGAATACGAAATTAAAATGGTAACAATATTTTCAAAATCATACTGAAATATATGTGTTTTCATGATAGCAATGGATTATCAATAGTTAGGCAATATATTGAAGTAAGAGGCGGTTATGTGGATTAGTTCTAATAGAAAAATTATGCAAAAAATGTTGTAACATTTGTCATTGAGTAAATATTTAGATAATAGATTAACTAAGGCGGCTGTTCAATTTCTGCAAGAACCCATTGGATATATTTTCATGGCATCACAGGAAAACTCATCACAAACTGAACAAGCTTTCGAATGCAGCCAAATCATGGCAACGTTTAGTAATATTCTTGGTTATAATTAGACATATATAGGTATGTTCATGGATGACACGCACGATTCTGGAAACAACTGGTGTTAAAACGAGAGTTCAACAAGACATTGGATTATCACAGTGACAATCACACAGCAGAACTCGTCATGAAACGATATTATAATGTATATTCACAAGCATATTCTCATTTCACACAGAACACATCCAGGAGCAGAATGTTGGCAACATTTTAGTAACAACAACAACTCACCAAGATATACCATGTCCTTTTCTTTCAGTTTCCTCTGTAGAAGATATTCATACTCATGACCTATAGAGCTGACATAAACGGTAAAGGAACATTCTTTCCACATGTATATATATATATATGGCAATAATGTTGAATACGACACACAACAACCTTGTGTTGCATAGCAAAGTGAAGGATGTGTTTGCTTATGAAAGGATACTGTTTGATTGTGTCCACAAGAGGTCCATAGATGTCATCTGTAACTACGCACTGCAAGAAACAGTAACAAATCTGTTGAAATACATAACATAAACACCCCATGTATAATACAGACAGACACAAGAACTTAGGCTGACATCTAATAACACAAATACATGCATTTGTGTGTGCGTGCATGTGTGTGTGTGCACACGTGTAGATATTAGATGTCTATACCAAAACGTCTCACTTTGTGGGCGCAAGCATGCTTATGTGCAGAACATTGCCAGCATCTGCAAGGAACTACTTAAGCAAGTGGTTTCTGGCATTGACACAAAGTATGGCATCAATGACTTAACCATGGTGGAACACAAAGTATGGCATCAATGACTAACCATGGTGGAACACAAACTATGGCATCAATCACTTAACCATGGTGGACCACAAAGTATGGCATCGATGACTTAACCATGGTGGAACACAAAGTATGGCATCAATGACTAACCATGGTGGAACACAAACTATGGCATCAATGACTTAACCATGGTGGACCACAAAGTATGGCATCAATGACTTAACCATGGTGGAACACAAAGTATGGCATCGATGACTTAACCATGGTGGAACACAAAGTATGGCATCAATGACTTACCCATGGTAGAACACAAAGTATGGCATCAATGACTTAACCATGGTGGAACACAAAGTGTGGCATCAATGACTTAACCATGGTGGAACACAGTCTGTTCTCTCCTAGAGTGAAGTAGATGCGGTGCTACAAGACCTTCTCCCAAACACAGACTGGGACATCTTCCATAGCTGGGCAATGGTGGTTATAGGTGTAGGTGAGGAAGGACAATGATCCTGTGATTCCCGCCATAACGAAGGTTTTAAGAAAGGATAAATTTGGGAAGTAAGCCTACATGTCCACCTACTTGAGACTGGTGGAAGTGTTACTCTATTGAAAGATACCTGTTTTAGTTCATAGTTTATGTTAACTTCTACAAGTCATAGCTGCGCGGCAACTAATATTCCCCCTCAAGAAAGACTCCCTGAAAATAGCGGCCCTGACACAATGAGTGGCCTGACAGGAGTTGGATGCTGAGTGGCCCTAAGGGCTGACAGGTGGGTTAATGACAGATGTACACTGTGTTTATAGTCTCATTCATGAGCTAAATATCAATGAGGAAGCAGGTTTTCTCTGTGGTGCATTGCATTGCACATTGCTCAATGGACAAGAAAGACTGTGTCACGGTGTATCAAATAGTGTGTTGACAAATGATTGTTAAGATATCCACCAGGGGAGCCACGGTCATTTCAGGGTAGCGGCTATTACATGTACAATCCAACTACATAATTATTGTTACCAAAACTAACATTTATTCAATATACTCCTAATTTACAATTATTTATTTTTGCTGTAATTGCAATTGTAATATTATCTTTTACTTACAACATTTAATGTACAATGTTAAAAAAGTTATTAAAAACAAACTGCTTTGTATTTACCATGTGTACTTCATTGGCCAAGAGAGGATCATCAATGAGGGTTGTGTCTTTGAGTTGCTGAGTCAGCACATTCCGTGCAGCTGAAAGAAAACCACAGAACAATCTGTAAATATTAATCAAAGGATTAATATGATATTATGCCTTATCATAGTAAACATTTATTGATTTCACTGATTAGTTGACTGAAAACATTCACTAAATTGTACATCCATTCAATTAATAATAAACCTTCCAATGCCCCATAGAGCATTCTGCGAATATGATGCTATACAAATTCTGTATTTTATTATTTTTAATCCTCAGCAATCCCAGCTCAGAGGCACAACAAACCAGAAGTGCACAAAAAGTAATCATCAGAACGAGGGATTTAGGGTAGAATTGCAATTAAAAAGTACAAGTTTTTTTGTGGAAGGAAGTTATTTAAAAGTAACGGGGAGTTCATTCCAGATTTTGGGTGCAGCTGTACAAAAAAGCATATACACTGTATACATAATATGTACATAAATAATAAATGTTATCTAAATAAGATTGCAGTGTTTTACTTACGTGGTTCGCCATGGGGGTCTGCGAGAATAAGGTGATGTTCTAGAATAAGACGAGCAAGGAGAGCTGGCGACAGATCTACCTGCAAGGCACAAAGTAATGCGAAAGAATGTTCAATTTTGTTACTCTCGTCTACCATGTTGTCAAAACTCCCTCCTCAACTGGTTTAGCCCATCGTGAATCAGGTTTGTTGATGTTCAAATCTTCAAATCAGTGTGTGAATAGTCTCTTAGAAGTATTATGTGGGGCGCAGTGGTGTATGGTTAAAACATTGGACTCTCAATCGAAAGAACCCGGTTTTGAATCCTCTCGCTGCTGTTTCAAAACTTGGGCAATTGTGTTCATTCACATTTCCTCAGTTCACTCAGCTGTATAAATGAGTACTTAGCTATAGACATAAATGAGTACTTAGCTATAGACATAAATGAGTACTTAGCTATAGACATAAATGAGTACTTAGCTATAGACATAAATGAGTACCTGGCTATATGTGAATGAAGTCATCGCACAGTAATTGCACGAGGCTGAATGCTTCCCAGAAAGGGTGAGTTGGTGTGGGAATGAACAGGTCTGTCAGAGGCTAAGTGTAAAGCACTCTGAAGTCTGTAGGACTGGAGTGTGTATTTTTGTTAAAATCATCTAAAGAACTGACTTGATTGTTATTATTTTCTGGTATGTCATTGTAGGCTGTAATTCTTGTTTCTCACCACGTGCTGTATTTTCTTGTATGCGTGTTTGTATGCTGTCATTGACAACAATCTGTGAATGTTTATGTTCAAACATAGTTGAATAAACAGAAAGGTATGGGGTTACCTCCAGACAATACCATGCATATCGGTCTTCATCTTTCACACACCACTCAGTAAGGCCTCCCTAGCAACAGGTTTGTACCAGGCCTGTCATACTGTTAATATGGCACTGAGAATATGGTCTATTTTCTTGATTGAAGTTTGTAATTGTGGATGGTTTTACATTTTAACTGTGACATATACCTCATCTGCCATTTGGAGTAGAACATCTTTGTGCCCATTCCTTGTTTGTGTGTAAAATCTGTAATCAAGGAATAAAATAAATGTTAATGAATACACTATAATATTGAACTGTAACGATATATTACAATTTATTTAAGCTGTACAACAAAATGTATGTTCTTTACAATTAATTTAACATATATAACTAAATAAGTATTAAAAGGCATAGAACATATGAGGATGGCAAAGGTATTAAATAGCTAAACAGTCTTAATATACCTGGTATATCCATAGAATAGTGAAAAACAATAGATTAAAATATTTCAATATTATCCAGATATTAAAATACCAGTTTGTGTTTAAGTCAGACAGATATTTTAGCAAGTCAATGTGTAAAAATAATTACAAAGACAAATTACAATTACTAAGGATCTGTTTACACATTACACAATTGTAATTGTCCCATTTTTATTGAATTATACAAAAATATTAATCACTTTCAAATAGTAATGGGAAACATCTCTCAGTATTGTTACCTTGTGTAGTATTCGTCTATTCGGTGGGGGTGATAGTGGATGTGGTGAGTCCTCTTCATTTTCCTCTACGCACATAATAAATACTGTTGTGAATATGAGCACATTTTTTTTCACATTATACAGGTATAGAGTTTAGATAATGGCTGATATATGATTAAAATATTAGCCTGTGATTCTAACAAGATAACAATGAAGACAAACTTTCATAGAAGGATTATCAGTCTAAAATACAACTGCATACATCTGTCTAATAAAATGTAGTCACAACTTGTGCTTAGGCCCTAAGACTTACATTCCATACATTCATTGGATTGCAGCAATTTACCTGGTAATCTTGTGAATAGATACTTCCCAATGTCTTCATAGAATATCTAAAAAAAAGTATCTACATAATGTATTAATGGTGCCAATAACAACTACAATTTACTGTTTTATAAGTTCATATAATAGTTGACAAATAATAATTATACATGTATATATTATTTTAAAATTAATTTCGGTTATCTTTACTTATCCTGCTGTATGAACAAGGGATACTCTATAACAATCACTGGGGTAAACAGAGCTGACATTTCCTAAGGGAAACAAAACATTAAATAAGCGAATTTGGGGGTGGGTGTAAATGTGAGCGATATTATAACTAGTTGGCCAATAACAGGGTGCGAAATCCTGCATTTCTTAATTAACTGAATTGCGTATTCCACGTACTGTGAAAATAACTTTGCAACCTTGTGTAGATTACATCTCGGCCCAAGTGACTGCATGTATTCAATAATCTCGAGATAAACATTGCGCTTCATGTTGTTGGTATATCGACTAGCTGTCAAAATTCGCGCCTCAACAAGTTCATTTTAATACGAAAGGTGGCAGCACGATAGCCTTTCGTCGGTGTCGCCGCCTGTCAGATTAAGGGTTCATCACCTTGTGCAGCGGCAACATGGCGGCCAGAAAAATGGGAAAGTTTGCGAAGGGAATGAAAAAGATGGGCGATAAAACTGTCTTTTCTGCATTCTTGGAGACATATATACCAGCTGGTCGAGCTATGCCGGCACCACCTCTTGGCCCACAGCTTGGTCAAGTAATTGCCTCTGTTGTACAGTTAAAGAACACATATTATTACAGTTTCCCTGGTTATCGCCCATCTGTCAACTCAATCACGTTGTCCTTGGAACTTGACTTGAGGCTTGACGTATAAGCAGCATCGATTTCATACCACTTTGATGACTTACTTTTGACAAAAATATGGCTTTAGTCCCTATATTGCTTGCACGCTTCGTTGAAAGTGGTCAGTGTCAAGGTTGTCAATTTCCCAGGAAATAAAAGTATTTTAGGAACATTTGGAAATACTACAATTTATTAATGACATATTTATTAAATTGATCTATTAAAGACCAGAATATCTATCTATCTACTGTTTGTGTTAATGCTAGCAGTCTAAATGTTTTAGGATAAAATGTACTATTGCCACATATTTTACCATTTTTCTCAGAATACTTATATTCAGGTTTTTTAAGGCCTTTCATACTGGAAAAATTTCCATATGAAATCTTGAGATTTGTATGATACCAGTAAAAAATAATAATTTTGACATACTAGTTTCCTGTATGATATTTTGCACTGTCCATATGAGGTGAACTGTAAAAAAACCTGCTCATATTTAAATTTCATAAAAATTTCACATTGTACATGTAATGTTAGAAATATCACATATGACACGTTTGCAATTAGTTTTGTTTTAGTGGAATGAAAAGGACTGCTAGGAAGAAAAACAATGTTACCAGCAGATTCTAATAATAATAAATTATTATTATGAATTTTCTCATTTTCAACTTGAAATAATGCTTTGTTTTATTTCAGAGAAACGTCCAGATAGGTCAGTTTTGCAAGGAATTCAATGAAAAGACAAAAGACTTCAAGGAAGGAGTGCCACTACCAACACGAGTCACAGTAAATGTAAGTCATGCAGACCATTACACGTGGAAATATTGAGTTTTGTACATTTGATCTTTCAGTAATTTCAATATGTTGGTTGCATATCACACATTAACCTCCAGCCTTTCAGAATAGACACTAAAGCCGTTGGTCCCTTCTACCTGGTGTCTATGCCAGGGGAAGTAAAAGTGCGTGTAAGTTTAGTACACTTGGGTTAGTATGGCACCTCATGGTTTGTGATTGTTGTGCCTTGATTCCCTTTCAGCCTGACAGGACGTACTCAATAGTGATACACAAACCGCCCGTCAGCTTCCTTCTGTGTCACGCTGCAGGGATCAAGAAAGGGGCCATGAATCCAGGTTCGTAGTCGGCAGCTTTGCAAAACACTTCCATTCTGATGTGACGTTTGTGCCTTATTTGGCAGGTCTTAATAATTATATTTTATGCTATCTAAATCAGTCAATATTATAACCAAGGTATTCTGAGGCTATGTAAATTACTAAGGCGAAATTGGTCAGTGTTATAACATAAAAAAGTTAATCTATATTACTGGAGAACAATGAGGATGCTCTGTATTTTCCTGCCTCTTCACTGCGTGCAAATGGCAGATTAGCATAACCATTTCAGTAGGACAGATTATTCACTTTTATAAATTTTTCTGAACAAACCTGGTCAGTGGACATTAAAAAAAATTATACATTAATCAAAACTAGGGTGGACTTTTGCTATAAGGACTCCTGGTGTAATAAACATCTGCACAAAAGAACTAACTTTGAAACCCCTGTTCTGGCATGCACATGTATTACATATGTAGAACATTTTGACCAAGCCCATATACAAGTATGTTCTTTATAACGAGAGTCCGATGTATTTAGAGATGCCATGGGCACTGCTTGCACATGTTCATTGTCTTCAACAAATGTATATGTAAACACAGTGAAGTGAATTTGGTGAACAGAACACATCTATTTGTGCCTTGCAGGCAAAGAGATTGCTGGGAAAGTGTCATTGAAACACATCTACGAGATTGCGGCAATTAAAAGTGAGGACCCATGCTGGGAGACAGTGCCGATGGAAGAAATCTGTAAGGCGGTGATTGGCACTGCTCACTCGTGTGGCATCCAGGTGGTGCGTAGTCTCACCAGCGACGATTATGCACCGTTTCTTGAGGAGCGCAGGCAAATTGTGGAAAACCAGGAGCTTGAATTACAGGAGGCTCGAGCAGCCAAGCTCCTGCGTACTGGTGCTGTTGTTGTGTGAGATCCTCGTTGTAGATTATAGAGGAAGGATGCAACAATCATGTTGATGAGTTGTGTCAAAAGTTTACAGGTAACTCATTTAATACTAGGCATTGTGTGGATAGTCTCAAAATATTTTGTAAATAAAACCTATACCTAATGCTGTTTGTTGTCAAATTATTGCAGACCAATAAGTCATCTGCTGCTTGTTATGTTTTTTTGTGTATCTTATGACATTATGATGTACAGCAATATTAGATGTGATTGGCCCATTTGACACACAGATACATTTGCAAGTCAAATAAATACCAGCATTTTAGAAGAGCTAGAAATAATTTTTATCGGATGAGCTCGGAGCGTAAATTCAATTGTGGCATTAGATGTGAACAATTTCTGATGTATTATACACCTGTATATAGTTTTTTAACAGTCGATGAGATGCTAACATGGCCACCAGTGAAAAATATGCAGTCTGATCCCAGATGCTTAAGTTGGGTGCAGTTTCTATTACAAGAAAGATTTTTTATTAGTTTGTTTACGGATCTGCTTACCCAATATTTAAAAAAAACTTTGCATTTTCATTTGTGTTGTATTTTAGCATGAAACATCATTCCATGTACAAAAATTGTATTCTTTAAAAAAATATTGTGTTTTTGCGCACTTTTTTGTTCCAAGTAGCACCGCATTGCATCAGCATCTTCTGTAATCAGCATCTTTTATTAACGTCTGCAGTAATATTTGGACTGCAAAACACAATATTTAAAAGGATATTCGCTTTTTTGTATGTGGAATGATGCTGAATGATTATAATGAATGCACTGGCATAGAAAAGATGACGTAAGAATGTTGTGTAGCGGCATAAATAATCTAGCCAATCTGTGGGGCGCGACAGCATACCGGTTAAAAGGCCGGACTCTCAATCGAGAGAACCCAGTTTCAAATCCCACTGCGGTCGCTTCGAACCTTTGGCAAGTTTGATCACCCCACGTTGCCACAGTTCACTCAGCTGTATAAATGAGTACCTGGCAATACAGACAGTGGTGGATATGTGAACGAATAGCCTTCGTGCAGCAATTGCAGCGTGGCTGAATACTTCCAAAAGAAGTTGAGACGGCCTTGGAATGAACAGGTCTGCCAGGGGGTGAAGTGTAAAGCGCTTTGAGCAGTCCTATGGACCGGATACTGCGCTATATAAGAACATACCTTTACCTTTAGGCTATTTTGATTACATTTTTATTTTATTTTTTTCCCCGAACAACCCGTTTTCGTGTTAAAGAGAATCGGTAAACCAACTAATAAAAAAGAAAGGCCTTAAACCACCTGAACAATGTTCTATACATGGACTGAATCTTTATTACTACCATAGATACATTTGAAGACAGTTCACTTTCATGAATACATCATCTGACAGGTTCCGATTGGTAGGGTAATTTCTTCCGGTCCTTTGCTGCTGCCTTCTTGCGTTTCTTACTCAAATATTTCTCAACTGTCCCGCTCTTTTTCAACTCGCTGTACTTCTCTGCCAAATCGAGTTTCTTTTCGATGGCTGCAGCAGAAACGAAAAGAGACATCTGTCACTACAGTTGATAAGCAAACAGTCTACATATGTAAATAATTAATTATATCAGCACAGACAAATTATTATTTCACAAAATCCCTGACACACAAGTAGTAATACAGGACTTGAGGCACAGTTGGCCCGATATAATCCAGAATAATGACGGACATCTACAAATAGTCCAGCGGTTTATGGAAACACCAACCCCTGGTGGACACCCCAGCCACTATTTGTATTTTGAATCACCAGCCAGTGTAGCAGCTGATGCAAGAGGGTGCACAACTAGATGTTAGTTTTACATGAATTAAACTATGTTTTTCTGATGGACATGAGTTGCAAGCAGATATATACATATACAAAGTAGCACAAATATGATTTAGTTATTTGTTTAACAACACATTCTATACAACTGTCATTCAAGCTAAGTTTGTCAAATTGAGTTATTTCATAGCAATAAATGAGACAACATCCGTATCCACATTTGTGGGGGGTTTTCCACAGTGGGTGGAAAAACGCAATGACTGCACGTTGAAGATATAATTAAGAAGTTGTTGCGAGCGAGTGTGCTGGGTGGAGAACTTACACTTCTTGAGGAAGTATGGCCTCTTTCCCTGTTTCACCAGCTCTTGTTCCTTCTTCTTTCTCTCCATCGCTCTCTCCTGTTGGCGATCCTTCTGTTTCTCCTGGTTTTCCTGATCCGTCTGTCGATAAGAACGATACGTACAGTACATCTTCACCTACACCACAATCACACTAATTTAACACTGAAATAGTATTTTCTCTGGAAGTATTTCAGATAATCTATTGTGCACTGGATATGTGAATCATCCTGGTTTATTCTGTTTGTCCCTCCCAGCAAACACATGAATGACAATTTCTCTCCGCGGAGAGGGTAAACAGAATAGACCCCCTGACAAAGTTAGTTGTAGAAGTTGCCACCATAAGAGTGTTTGAATGTCATCCCCCATGCAGCACAAGCTGATTCCCGTCACTGGACCTACTGTACTCAGTTTTGTAATTATAAATGCACAACATGTTACATACATTCATGTACATTGGTGAAACATACTTTATGACAGTTTGTAGACAGAGAGTCAGAGACCACTGATGATACAGGGACATCACCAAGAACAGACCACAAGGGCACAGACCTTGCCTTTGAGATATTCACCCCTGGGTAGGGTCATGGATACAGGATAACTGGATACAACTGGCAGACATGTATTTGCTAATATCTTAAAATTTCCTCTTCATGTCATTTCGCCCTTTTGCGAATTAAGTCTGTTGATGTTCAAATCTTTAATGTATGAATAGTTGAACTATTGTGCACATTCGATTTGGTAAGAGTGAGTGCGTACTTTGATAATTAGATTAAGGGTAATTTGTCAAAATGTGAATAGCGTAATGTCAAAGCCAAACCACTGCCATTTTTTTGGGTTGAATTTTGACCAGATCTGGTAAAACAATAAATAAAAAATTCACCAAACTAAAAAAAAATTACAAACGAGCTAGTCTAATTATAGTGGATGTGATTGAGGAGAGTGCTTTAAGAGTGACCACGTCCTGACTGACCATTCTGCGGATGAGGGCCTTGATCTCTTTCTTCCTGTCTGTGTCCTTCACCTTCCTCATCTCCTTCACCAGTTTCTGCACTCAACAGACAAACATCTGATCAACTCAAATTCACATAAAATATTTATAAAATATAAAGTCACCAGGCAGCAGAGGATTTTCTTCAGATTCGAGGTAGTAGCATTATGAAAAACGTTACTAAAATTTTGCATAATGTGCATTGAAAATACTTTCTTGAAACAATCTATTTCATCTGTGCTTCTTATTGAGACATAACACATTTACTACACTGCACTGATAGAGCAAGGTTGTAGTTCAGAGTGTAGATGTTTTCATCATATGTGATATGTGCATGATAAAATCCAGCTTAAGTAAAAAAAACACAAATTGAGATTTCATTATTTTCTGAAAGTGTATTAATTTCTGTATAACATACAAAAACAGAAATGGATTACCTAAAATGGTTTTGATTTTATGTCCATTTAAAATTTTTATTTGGCAGAAAATACACCAAGCTAAAGCTAAGGAAAATTATGAAATCTCAATTTGCTTTTTTAACTTAAGCTGGGTTTTCTCATGCAGTGTCACATATTAAATGTTTAACCATTAAAAACTGATTTATATCTTACAGCTACACTGCAGTGTCCATGGTACCAGACTTAGTAATAAATAATAATAAATTAAACATTTATAATGTATCTTGGTGAAAAAATGGGCTAACAATGTTAAAACATTTTAAAGTAAAATAAAAAATATGTAAAATAAATAAAAGGTCCACATCATGGAAATTAGTATTGTGTTCAAGGTCACCAGACGAAACTCAGAAACGCCTGGTAATTGTTCCAGATATAAACAAATAAAATAATTCAACACACATACGAATGAAATTTGTCTTACAACAATTATTCAAATAATTCTTCCTGTTAATTTGTGCTGCCTGATTTTACCAGGTATTTATATAATACCAAAAATGTTTGTTAGCCCATTACAACACAAAATAATGACTGGGTCTCAAACATATAGCCACACCTGTTTTTCTCTGTCCCGTACATCACCCAAGAATGAGTAGGTATGCTTGTAGATTGTTTCGTTGAATTCTCCTGACAAGTCATCAAACCTTGGATCACGTCGCACCTGGTGACAGATACGTGCAGCGACGTTACAAACTGGTGTCAACTACACAACTGTCCATTGTTCTCAGCTACTTTATAAGAACACATTATTTATTTACATTTTAATACTAACGTACCACTCACCAGAACCAACTATGCTTATTTGCCCCAAAATTTTTTATTTCTATATAATATATTATATTCCCATGTATATGGATAATAATTAACTATAATCATATCTTCAGTGATATATCCACAAACTGTATGTTGTCCATCTTGTATTTTTTGAGTTAATAATAATCCTCAAAATAATTATCTTGATAGCCTTTTATATTTTTTACCGTTTTAAAGGCATATGTCAAATTTATTGAAAGACCACACCACAATGATTGTTATAAAACAATATAAAAATTGTAAATAAATAGTGTTTGTTCACATAATAAGTTCTTTACATATTGGTAATAAGTCTCAGAACTTTTCACTGTCACGTTATGAAACATGAGGTATGGGATGCTTAATTATTGATAACTATCACATGTGCTTGAATTACAATATCAATATTAATAATTTTGGGGAAATCTCAAACACTGTGATGTCACTTTCTAAATATAATGCCAACATAAGTTTTTTTATTATATTTAGGTTGTAAAATGAACAATGTCTTTTAGAATTGATCACATGTTTGTAAAGTTAATTAAATGATATATAACGTTGGTTAAAATGAAAAAATTCTCACCTGCTTCTTCACTTGAATAACTTCTCTGAACTGTGACACGCGAATCTTGGACGACATCTCCATGGGTCTGAAGACAGAATCATTCTTAGTCCAGGAAACACTTGTTGCAAACTTCTTAACAATCAGACATCGTTTGTAATTGCTGACATGATAACAGTTATGTTTTGATATGTCATGGCAGATCATATACTGGCCTTTCAATACTTTATCTTTCCTTCAACAAACTACAACAATTTATGTTAATTGTCATTGCCTTGGTTTATTCAGTAAGTTACGAAACGTAAATGGCTTTGTATAATAACTGATGTGTAGCTGAATACTTCCCAGGGTAGTTGTGTAGGTATTGGAATATACAGGTTTTGCTGGGGGTGGTTTGTGTTCAGTAACCTGTGTCCCACACTATTTAAGAATGACTGCTTTGAGTATAATATGACACACAATAGGAAAGTCGAGTGTGCACAGTTTCTGAATGTACATGGCATGACAAGTTACAAATCACAAACTGCAAAGAAAACATAAATTCAAGTTAACTGTTAATCAGTTCAGAGTAGGCAGATTTACATTAAACATTTTGTTATGTGAACATGTAACAAAGTATAATAAAGATATCATGGCATGTGCTGCTTGGGGCTGATCATATTTAAGACCTTTAAGACCAATAATTTTTATTTGAGACCTTTTTGGATAACAAATTTGATATCAAATAATAAGGACATTTTTTTTCAAACACGCTCTAGGAGCCACTTATTTATTTGATGATGAAACTGTACAAAATGCAGCAATATATAGTCCATTCCACCTTTGCTAATTATAGCATTAGGCCCAGGAATAGCTGAAACCAAACGTAAGACCATTTTATGACCTTCCTTTAAAAATTCCCATTTTACAAACTTTTTAATGCCTTAAAAACGCAAGATCCAATTTCAGACCTTTTAAGACTCTGCACCCCTGGATGTGTCTCTAGACTATACCTGTGTCTGTTTGCCCTCTTGAAGACCCGCCGGCCACGGCGGTCTGTCAGGCCACTTCCGTACATCGCTTCATTGAATCTGAAGATGAATAGCACCACATGATATACAGTCATAGACAATTTAGATTATTATGTAACACACTGTAAATTTATTGGGCGTTGTAGCACTGTGGTAGAGTTTTGGACCCTCAATTAACTGAGAAGACTGTAGTTCAATTCATCTTGATGTCATTCAAAGCATCATCGACTATTTTCTAATAAATGAATATGTGGCTATAGGGAGTGGGAGAATGTGAACAAGCAACTTGTGTGTACTGAAATTGTAACTGGTGTTAGAATGACCAGGTCTAGTGCTTGGTGAAGTGTAGAGCATTTGTCCTCAATGACAAGCGATATATGTGAATCATACTGTTAGTGTATACTAAGATTAGTAATACTGAATAGAAAACATTGTCTGGTCATGCATTAACACATCATATGGCAGGACTAGTAACAGATAAACTAAAAACAGCAGACACTGTTGGCAATGCATTCACAGCGCAGTAACCGATTTTGTAATTTGACTGAAATAGATACTTTAATGGAGCAAAATTTATCAAGTATCTCTACATAAATTATGTGTACATGTACATCTATGCTAGAGCAAGTTGGGCCAACATATCCACTGGAAGCACTTGTGGCAAATCAAATGCTATCGTATTTTGGCCACATATTGAGGGAAACCAATGGATTGAAGAAGGGGACAGTGCGGGGCATGATAGAAGGCAGGGGAAGAGGACGACCAAGAGCAAGGCGGATGGACTGGCTCATGAGGTGAAGCAGATGTCACAGGGGGCTGACGGAACTATGGGAGGAGGTGCTCCATAGAACATAAGAAAAAAGATCCTTACGCCTTCAGTCCAATTTTCTCTTTCAATTTCTGTACTTCAGCAAATGGCATGTCTGCTAGCTCTGAAAGATAAACGACTATTCATCTTTCTGAAATGTAGGCTACACGACTATCAAATGTATAATTTACATAGTTGTTCAATCGCATGTGTTGTGTCTGTCTTGTGGTTATTATGATTAATATACTCGGATAGAAACAATATATATTTTCATGTTAAGACAATTCGCATGGGACAACTCAAGAAGTAAATGCATTTGACAAATGGGAAGTAATGATATAAATATAATAACAGTAAATTTTATTTGATATGGTGCCAAATTTAAGATTGTTTGTGACAGCATATTAAAATAGTTGCTAAATAAACAAATAAATATATTAAAATACTAATAATAATAAATAAAAAAAAAATTAATATTGCACAATATAAAATACTACTACTAAGAATTATTATTTCAAAATAAATATAGCACAATATAGCAATATAATAATAAATATATAAAAATACATAATAATAAATTTACTAATTGTAATCGATATGATACGACAGACCATGTAATAATTCATTTATATCTATCTGTAGATGTGTCTGCTATCGTTGTATCAGATTTACCTTTCCTTAGAGCAGCCTGAAAATAAAATAAAAATTATATTAACAACCGACTTTTTTTAATTACTGTTTCTTACTAAACATGCATGAAATTGTATTAACTTTTGTACAAATCATCAAAAGAATTGACTTTTATTGTTAGATTGGGTAACTTGAGAAAGTGTGAATAATCTTATGTTATCGTATATATAGAGCTGGACAACGTTTGCCTTTTTTGTCGAATTTTGACGAGATCTGAACTAAATAACAGATTTGCATAAACAAGCTTGTCATAGTGGATACTAGAGTTAGCTTGTCATAGTGGATACTAGAGCTAGCTTGTCATAGTGGATACTAGAGCTAGCTTGTCATAGTGGATACTAGAGCCAACTTGTCATAGTGGATACTAGAGCCAACTTGTCATAGTGGATACTAGAGCTAGCTTGTCATAGTGGATACTAGAGCCAACTTGTCATAGTGGATACTAGAACCAACTTGTCATAGTGGATACTAGAGCCAACTTGTCATAGTGGATACTAGAGCCAACTTGTCATAGTGGATACTAGAGCCAACTTGTCATAGTGGATACTAGAGCCAACTTGTCATAGTGGATACTAGAGCCAACTTGTCATAGTGGATACTAGAGCCAACTTGTCATAGTGGATACTAGAGCCAACTTGTCATAGTGGATACTAGAGCCAACTTGTCATAGTGGATACTAGATAGGTTAGAATTTTTTTGGAAATGAGTCTGAAACGAGACAAGTGAAATTAAATCATTGAGGGACCTTTAAAAAAGCAGTAATGAAATGCAACATGTGGTATCCAATACTTACAACACCATCTTCAATGTTGTTTTCTTCTCCTTCACTCTCTGCCTCTTCTTCTTCTTCATCATGCTCTTCTTCGTCTTCTCCTACCTTCTCATTTGTCCTGCTTGATGAGGGTAGAACTACTTCATCCCCCTCTCCATCATTCGAGTCAGCATCCCCCTCTCCATCACTCGAGTCAGCACCCTCCTCTCCATCACTTGAGTCAGCATCCCCCTCTCCATCACTCGAGTCAGCATCCGATGTTTCTTCATCTTGTTCTATTCTGTCTGATTTTGTACGTTCTTTTATCTTTTCTTTTTCTGTACCATAACTCTTGGAATTTCTCTTGGTGTCTTGTTCTTCTTCCTCATCTTCTGATGAAGAGTCTACATCTGATGTACTATCTGTGTCATACTGTGCATTTTCGGCAGCAAAAGTCTCATTATCTGAACTCTGTTCATCTGAATCTTTAGCCTTCTGTTTGGTCCTTCCTCTTTCTTTTGGATCTGCCACAGACTGCATAAACGAAGCTGTGAATTTCTGGATGTCTTCGTCAGACTCTGACTCTGAACTTGTCTTCTCATGATTGTTGTCAACAAGCTTTGCTTTCCTGATCATCTTGTGTTCAACTGTGCAAACACTCTAAAAAACAACAACATTTTATTTTATCATGGATCTCAGGCAGGCCTGGTCTAAAATACACATCTACTAGTGGACACCCAGGATAGCTCTGAGCATGCGCCATTGGAATTGTTCAAGAGCATTATTGTGTTGATGGTAGGTTACCCAGGTTTCGCTGCCGTACAGAAGAGTGAGCAGAACAACCACTTTCTATATCACGATCTTTGTGGAGGTCCTAAATCTGTGTTTGATGAAAACACAGGCCTTCAGCCTTCTATACATAGCACAGGTACTTTATATTCGGTAATGGATATCTGCATCGAAGTATGACGTTTCCTTTGTTGACAATATATGGTAACGTTATAGCAGAGGGCTGTGCTGCTTGAAGTAGAATTATTGTAATGTTTCAAATATAACTTGTTATAGACTCACTTTACTGTCATTATTTATAACGTCACTAACATGTAAATCCTCAGAAACACGGATGTGGATGCTACAATTGAATGGCGGACTGGTATTATCGCTCACATCTAAGCGTGATATGCGCTGTTGTAATAATTTGTATACACGTTCTATAGAGTGGCATCTTGTTAACTTACGAATGCTTCAAGTTTTATATTGCTGTCTAAAATGATACGTAATTTACGCTGAGGAAAAGTTAAATCAGATAATTAAATTCAGACACATTTATCTACGTTTCGACTGCCCGTTAGGTATTGCTGCACAAACTGCTTTTGTGTTGGAAATGTTTGGTTGTATAATATTGGTCCACCTTCAAGTTAACTTATGGATAACTTGAAGAACAATCTGGAAGAAGAAATTAAAGAAACCGCAACATTAGAATCAAGTGAAAAATTAATCGTGTCAACAATTGAGAAACTGAACGCAAGCATTAGTGAACTTACGGAGGCATGTGGGCGATAATACCTTAAGATGATTATGATTGCAGGATTCTTGCGACTCTTCATTGATAAGATCGACATTGTCATCTGTTAATAGTTTAAGAATTCCAGTCACTCTGAGAGGAAAAGCATTTTTTTCTATTTCATCTTTGAGTAAATAATTTTAGTGTATGCCCTCTATTTCACTCTGAGAGGAAAAGCATTTTTTTCTATTTCATCTTTGAGTAAATAATTTTAGTGTATGCCCTCTATTTCCTATCCTGAAAGATGCATCATCCCATTTTAAAAGTGTAGGTAAAGATTCAGTGTCGTATAAATTGTGTATAATTTAAAAACTTCAGTCATATCACCTCGTAAACATCTGTATGCAAATGAGGGTAGTTTCAGTTATTTTAATCTTTCTATATAAGTTAGGTGTCTTGTACCTGGTAATTTTTTGGTTGTTTTTGGACGTTTTCTATTGCAATAATGTTTTTTTTGCAAGGGTACCATAATGCTATGCCGTAGTCACGATTCGTTCTTACCATTGTTTTATATAATGGAAAGAATGCATCTTTGATATTAATAAGTTGTTTTTACTTGAAAAGCAATAGCCTTTCTGCATGTTCACCATAAACTCCCCTGTCACTATTGATTGTCGCAGAAGGCGCTGTATGGAGTGTACCAGTAGGCTGTAGCAATTTGTTTTGATGAATAATATTATTTATTACATGGGTAACTGTTACCGATAACGCATTGTCTATGACTACGCTGATATACTGTGTTATGCACCATGCATGGTGTGACTGTGATGTCATGCACTGTGCATGGTGTGACTGTGATGATATACGATGTCATGCACTGTGCATGGTGTGACTGTGATGATATACGATGTCATGCACCGTGCATGGTGTGACTGTGATGATATACGGTGTCATGCACTGTGCATGATGTGGCTGTGATGATATACGATGTCATGCACCGTGCATGGTGTGACTGTGATGATATACAATGTCATGCACTGTGCATGGTGTGACTGTGACGATATACGATGTCATGCACCGTGCATGGTATGACTGTGATGATATACGATGTCATGCACCGTGCATGGTATGACTGTGATGATATACGATGTCATCAAGGCTTATATGAACTCACTTTAGAATCTGGCTTTCCATTTTCAGGACCTTTACCTTGCCTACTTGGAGGAGAAATGGAAGCGTAAAGATAGTGAAACCAATATTAACCCTGTTGCCGAAACTGCCCAAATTGTTGAAGAAATTGGTGATAATCCCGAGCTTCTAGGAGGTAAAACCTTGCCTTGTTATATTGAAAGTATTATGTAAAGTAATAATGCAAATTTGGCATTCATATAATCATACACATTGTTTTATAAATATGAATTTACATAATATGTATTTATATATGAGGACAATGCAAGTAATTTTTTTTTATTTTCTTAAAATATTGAGCTTCGGTAAGACTGAACTATAATCACCTCTTATAGTTGCAATCTTTTTACAGTTACAAGCTCAGTTATTAAAGCCAGAAGACAATATAACCAATTTATAGATTAATAATCATTTAATATTATGCCTGATGTAACTTTGGTATTTTATGTCTTCAGAAGTTGTGTCGATGCTGACAAAGAAACAGATGCAGCTGCTTTCTGAGCTCAACCAACTCAAAGGCCAGCTGACAGAATAGAGAAGATCCTGTGCATCTACGATCTACAGCATCCATGTCATTGGTTTAAATAACAAATAATTAGTCCCTCTTGTTGGAAGGATGGCTGATGCAACTGCACATAGACAACCAATGCAGAACGAGAAAATGGATTCGCAGAATAAGGAAGTGAAGAGACAGATTAAAGAAGTGCAAATCTTGGCGGGTGAACTTGGGTCCCTGAAGAAGGGAGCGACAGTTTATAAGCAGCAGCCGAACAGTAACCTGTACTTTAAGGGTGACAGGGAAAAAGTTGCTACTGAGACGAGATACCATCTGAATAAATTAGTTAGTGAATGATAACACCAGAGAGATAACCACCATGCTATCATGCTATATTACTGTTTTCTTCATTTCCACTTGATTACAATTGTTATTTTCTTTGTACTTTCATCTCAACATATTGCTGTAATGGGGTGGCTCTAGGTTTATATTATGTCCATGGCACAAACAGCTGGCAACAGAAAACAAATATTGTACAGTTTGATTAAATTTGTTACCATGGATACCTATGTGTAGTGCTATGAATATTCATACTGGGTTTTCGGTTTTTTTACTTTACAAAAATACCTAAACATTTTGTATATTTCCTGGTGGGTGAACATGCTTGTTTCCTTTTTAAGTTTCCTGTTTTTATAAGATTTTTGGTTTCACTTTCTTGAGTTATTGTCTGGTTAATGTGAAGTCAATGAAAACGTTCCTGGTGAATAGAAGGATTATCAGCAACTGCAAATATCTTGTAATTTTTTTAATTAAAACTGCATTGTTCAATATATACATTACCATTTCAGAAATGTGAATGTAATTATGGTTAATGGGTCAATAGTTATAAGGCAGTTTTAATTAAGCCTACATAATAATTATGTAATTGATTATAACCATAATGTAAGTTAACACAAGTGCTGAAAATAACTGATATATTTGAAGAAAAAAAAACAACAATCCAAGTGAACTATCATACCCGATCATGAATGACAGAGACTACCTGGCATGCTTAGCGTACTGTATCCATCAAGACATTAGGATTTTCAGCACTATAATGTTACAGCATACTTTTCAGATCCGCAAGAATTAAAAACTCGTCATACCCTCCAAGAAACTTCAGCACAAAGCTGACACAGTTCTAAAACTCCACCATCTTGACATCGCGTCCCTCTGCACATGTAATGCTGATGTTGAACAGGCATAGATAAATGTATTCAGTCAGATCATGTCTGTCAAATGTCAAGCTGTGTCTTGAAATAATTTGATATCGACACATGTAATCTACTTAGAAGGAATAAACAGCTAAAGGTGAAGTTAAAACTCACTGATTATAAAGTACAAGTTCACTCATATGCCTATTATTAATACATATTTGAAAAACAAGGCCAGTCAATTCGGGTAAAGCAGAAATTACATTTATTGCTATAAATGCATCATTCATCCAATCTATCACTTCAAAGTGTATAACTCCCTGTGAAAGCACCATGCACAGCAACTGAAAACCAAGTAGATTTGAATACATCACAATTCTTTTATTTTCTCTACAGTTTACATACAGCAATTTATCAAATGAACACAATGGTATACATATATTTAGTTATCCAATAAATACATGCACATCCATAGGGTCAAACCCATGTGTCTTCATATGCATAGAATATAATTATGTAGTAACCGCTGTCAGTGAATGTTCTAATCGTGCCGACGTGATGAAACTACTGGTGAAGAACTGGATGTACTGAAATGAGACAAGTTGAAATTTGTCGGATAATAGCAGTATATGAGCTGGGAACTGAGTTCTGAACCAGTCTCGGCTCTACTGCTACAAAACTGCAGAAACAATGGACATCTTTGTATTTACCGTAGCCTGTAATATATACACAGATTCTGTATTCCCATATATATATACACCATCTTAAGAAAGACTGCTTATGTATATATATATATGTACACTGTCTTGCCTGTGAGGAAATCTAGTGTTTCTACTGTTTTCACGAAGAATCAACACAAGGTCTACCAGCGACTTATGTGTCATGACAGATATCAACTACAGACCATGCACCATGCATCGTTTCTTCACCCTGCCAGTCACTACTGGATCCCATATTGACCCATAACCTCGACAGTTGAGACACACAACACACATCTCAGAACTGGGTGAGTTTCTTGGCCCCGAGTTTCATGGCCCCATGAGCCTGCCGTGCCGCACGCTTCTGTTCCATTTCCTTCTGCCGTTGTGCCTTCTTTTGTTCCCGCATCTGGCGTGCAATCTCTTCCTTACTCGCTCCTGCAACATCAACATGAGTTCAAGTCAACACCTGCCTCTGTGACCTCCCTTCATGCCTCCACGATCTGCCTGACCTGCTATAATGACCTGCTGGTTAGATGGCAGCTTGGATGTTGCGAGATCAATGTTCCTTGAATGCCAACAAAATATTTTTGTATAGAAATAGATAAATGTTTAAATTAGGTACATTAAAATCAGGATGGTTATATTTTATTGAAAAATAACAAGAACCTAAAACAAATAAGTACACTGTAATTTTAGGGATGTCGTGGACAATATCCTGAGGATTAATGTCAATAAAATCCACCACAAACACCCCCTGGCTTTACATACCTAAACTAAATATTTTACCCACCTGTAGCCGTGTCGTCCATGGATGACCACGTGTCCCCTCCCCACCCCGCGTCGTCCCCCCATCCACTGTTGTCCCACCCTCCCGCTGGGGATGTGGACGCCACTCCCATTCTGTGTCCCGCATGGCTGCTGGGTGTCGGCCTGGAGGGCGCGTGGTTGGCAGTCTGTCTCGGCATTGCTGATTGGCTGGTTGGACGGGGTGTTGATTGTTTCGGGGCAGGGGTGGATGTTGGTGCAGACCGTGGCTCTGACGGCGTTTTCTAAAAAATTATGAGGAACATAATTTATAGTAACGTATGAAATATGTATCTTATCTTCTGAAGGGTCAAGTGCGTGAAACAAAATATCCAGATAAATATATTAGCACTTAAAATTAAATAACGGGAAAAATTTAGTAAACATACAATAAAAAACACTGTTAACTAAAAAGGTGTAATTAAGAAAGGCGATGAGTAAAATATTTAAGGTGAGTGTACTTTTGTTAAATATCTAAGATGTGTGTACTTTTGTTAAAATATCTAAGATGTGTGTACTTTTGTTAAAATATCTAAGATGTGCGTACTTTTGTTAAAATCATAGAAAGAATGTACTTCGATACGTTTTTGCAGAATTTTGGTTCGGACAAGTCAAAATTAATTTAACAGTGTGTCCGATGATTTCAACAAAACTAAATAACACATTCCGCATCCACAAATGAGCTAGCATGTTGTCGATATTAGAATGGTTAGAATTCTTTTTAATGAGATGAGCAAAAAATCGAATTGTGTAAGTTATATTGAGGTATCATAATTGTGTAAGTTATTATGAGGTATCATCATTGTGTACGTTATAATGAGGTATCATAATTGTGTATGTTATATTGAGGTATCATAATTGTGTAAGCTATGTTGAGGTATCATAATTGTGTAAGCTATATTGATGTATCATAATTGTGTAAGCTATATTGAGGAATCATAATTGTGTAAGCTATATTGAAATATCATAATTATGTAAGCTATATTGAAGTATCATAATTGTGTAAGCTATACTGAGGTATCATAATTGTGTAAGCTATATTAAGGTATCATAATTGTGTAAACTATATTGAGGTATCATAACTGTGTAAGTTATATTGAAGTATCATGATTATGTAAGTTGTTTGAGATATCATAATTGAAAATAATGTTCTTTACAACATGACTTTAACTTGAAAATTACTATCTACACAATAAAAGAAAAACAATGATTTTGCAGAAAACCAATTTTCACCTGTTTAGGGTTAGTAAGCATGTCAGAGAAGAAATCACCCCTGGTCGTTTGGCTCATCTCATCCCCCCAGTTGTATGCACTTGCCGACTGGGCGCCCTTGTCAGCTGGGGCAAAATCAGATGCCCCCCAGGGCGAATATTCCTTCTTGACACGCACAGCTTCATTACCATCCTAGAAATAATGAATGCTAAAAATGTACACTTCATGGAATCTTACACGTGTCAGAAGCGTTGGGAGAATAATTGTTGTTTTACACTACACAAAGTCCATTACTTGTTTGTTAGAATAAAAATGCACATATCTGAAAATGGCTGCAACTCTTCAGCTGGTTAGAAAAGTACATCCATTACGCCTTACACAGTCTGTCAAAAAGTAGCTTAAGTCCAAGGTTCGTATTCCTGAAGGATTATAAACAACTTTGTAACATAAAATGAATTAAATTGATAATTCAAACATGACATCAGACTCATCAACTTTCTAACTTAGGAATACGGAGCTGAAGTGTGACATCGTTTATCTGTTTCTTGTTGTTTAAAATAAAGATGAAATAACTACTGTAGTACCACAAAATAATTACATAGCATTAACCCTTTCCCTCCTGTAGTTACCTGAGGACACTCGTCCATGGTTTCCTCGAGACTCCCCCAGTCCTCGTCCTCCCAGCCGTCCCCTGCGTTCTCTTTCTCCTCCGACGCTGCTCCTGCTTCATCCGTGTCGGCAGCTTCCTGTGGGACCACAGACAGGGCTGAGAACACTACATCAACTGTGACAGCTCCAGTGATTAAACTGACAGTCAGTAGCCCCTGATGCTGTTACTTCTGGATCTGGATAATTACTCAGCAAAGTCCTACTCGGATATTGGGCTGAGGGTTTATTTAAGAGAGAGTCCTTCTCTTCTTTGGGACATTACACAATAAAACACAGTAGACTGCTTAGTTGATTAGATAATATGCACATTGCATTGTGGGAGCTAGCAGAGTTTCAAATAATGTCCACATATTAATATGCATAATTCTGTATTTTGTGAATTATTGTACATTACTTGGTCAATGTTATTTGTCTTGTTGGACGTGCAATGGTCTACATCACTCATATTCAATCAATCACTTGTAAGATAACTCTTTTATGTCGTAAACTAGATCAGAATAAGAACAGAACAGTTTTATTCCTATTGAAGGAAGTATAACTTATTGTTGTATTCCTGTTGGCCAATCACTGATGTTAGATTCTAGTTTCTCATGTCACTGTTGTACACGCATCAACCCTGGTGTACACCTGCAAGACTTGTAATAAACCCATATGATAAATAAGGAGCTCGTCATGCAAACTGGGATATACTGATTGGATCTTGCGACATTTTGGCATGGAAAAAGCCGCTCTTCAGACATGTAGGTTTTTTTTAACTGACCATCTGTTATTTGTAGCATTTGACAAATGCTGGCCATATCCCACAAAAAACCTTATTCAAAATGCACAAAACTGTAAAGAATGTCTCTCCTCCTGTGGTGATAAGACCATCAGATTTCAGAAAAACCATAAGACTTACAGGTAAACCACAAGAGTTGGCACGTATGCTGTTGGCTTTCACGAGATGGAAACGTGGAGACTTTGATAACAGAAAAGCCAAAGACCCATGGGAGTTTTATCGCCGTACTCACATCCATGTCTCCCCAGTCCTTATCACCTTCCCAGTTGTCATCATCCCAGCCACTCTCCTGGGCTGCGGGTGGGTGACTGGGTTCCACAGGAGGCGTTCTCTCCCTTCCTGTGGGTGTGGCTGCTTTCTCCGAGCTGGGTGCACTTGGTGCATTGGCTAGGAAGAGGAAGATAAAACAAAATATTTAGTAGAAGATATAATAGTAAATAATAATAATAACTACACAATCCATGTTTATCTGCAGAGCTATTAAGAGTTAAACCACAATTTCACAACCTGCCTCCATTATAATCACACCTAAAATTGGCCACATCCTGAAATAAATTATTTTATCTAGTGTGAAATAATTGCATAAAAGCAGCAAGGGTGGTGGGTTTGACACATTGGCTCTCTGCCAGGGATATGATAAGTCAGATTGTAAGTGGAGGTATTTTGGCGGCAATTGTCCTAACACATGAACAGGTGCACTGATATCTTGCAGAAACTGTTGATAGAAAGCATGATCTATGACAGGGCTAATGTAATTACGGTGAAAGTTACACTGTCTGTACATCAGACATCATATAATGACAGTGTATGTCAAAAACAATTTTGTATTGTTTCATGGTTCAGTTTTTCTACAATTGGAGGAAATGTTCTAATATTCACAAAAGGAATTTGTAATTGTAGTCTTGTTTCTGTATCATGTCTTTATATGCAACAGTTGCAACAATGTCTCATACTTAAATACATTGTGGTCACCGAAACAATTGATTTATCAAAATTAATTAATAAATTAATTGATATGATAAATGCTCAACCAGCATCTTCGATATGTGTACACCAAATTATTTCCCGTAGACTTGAATTTAAATTTATTATTAAGTTGAATTCAAGTTTTGACAAGTATCACTTGCGTGTATGGATTATAACAAATAATTAAACCCAGATTCATTTCTAACAACCATGTTAGAAAATGATGCCTCATTAATCACTTTGCAATTCATTTAACCAATGTGAATCAGGTTCACTCACGACCAAATCTAGAGTGTGTGAATAGTTTAAGTAATATTCACACAGAGCGTGTACATTTGTTCATCAAAACAATTGATTTTTGCCATTAGATTGGTAACCTGGTAGCCTAAAGCAAGCAAAAAAAATTGAATTTAGTACCACTTGAAAAAATAACCAAGGAAATGTTAATTATTTAAAAATAAATTTTGGATAATTTATTAAAAAAAATGAGATAAAAAGCATACATACGAGAACCTAAAGTGTGTGGTTTGTCTGTGTTTGTCGGCTGGTCTGGGGCTCCCTTGCCTCGGTACATCTTGGACGTGAGTGACGACATGCCACTGACGGCCCAGCCTGCCCAGCCGGCCGCTGACCCACTGGCTGAAGTACTACCACTGGTCACATCCTTCTCTGAAACAACACAGCTGACCACTACAGACTGACCACTCCAGACTCAATTACATTTCTTGTTCATCTCATTTCAAATTCATTTCATGGTAAATTGAACCTATCTAGTGTCAACTGTGATGCAAGCTCGTTTGTGTAAATGTGTCATTTGGTTTGGTGGAATCATCGAACAGAATTATTTTTGCTCAGATCTGGTCAAAATTCAGTTAGAAAATAAAATTGTTACTTTGCAGAAGACCAGCTTAAAGTCTCACAAAATTTTGTCTTCAATGAATGCATGAATAAGTAATTAGTTTTTTAACTTTTTATACATGTTCCCGAGATGAGTCACAAAAATAATCAGTGTACATAAAACATTACATATTATTGGGTCATCACTAAACGATATTGATAAGAATAAATATATTTACCATACTGACATTTTGACAGCTTACATGTCTCTACATTGCAACTGGTATAGCTTTGAGTATTTGTTAAACAAATTAATTTGGAGAGATTCTTGGAACTTACCCATTTGTGCTGCCAGTGAAGGGTCTTCTGACACCTTTTGTAGTTTCACTAGAAAACAACTGATTGCCCGGAAGGCCTGTAAACAAAATGCACATTTTCGCTAAAACGGTATGGCATCGTAATAGTTCAATGAGACACATAGATTTTTAAATTTAATGTCTCTAAGGATAAAATATGTCAAATGTATGAAGTACTAATGCCAACTGATAGCATTGTATCTGAATGGATGGAATTAATCAATATTTAAGATTTTTTTATGGATTTTCAACACAACCAAATTAGCATTTTATTTTAGGAATATTCCTACGAAAACATTACATTTTTTATCATGATGGATCATCAAAAGTACAACAGTAACAATTTATATTCTGAAGGATCTCAAAACAATCAATATTGTAATTTTATTTTTGCTATTGTGCATCCACCATTTACAAAAGTCAAGAAAAGTTATAATAAAATAAATGTTCTATTCAAACCTGGTCGCGAACGGTCTTCTCTGGGTCTAGCGTGAGTGCACAAAGAGTAGGCAAGAGACGTGTTGCACTCTCCTGCAGGGTGAAGAAGTTCTGTGTTGCCGCCATGGCTAGGATGCCCGCCTGGCGTGCTGGGGGGAATGGGTCCTTGACGGCTCGCAGCAGGGCCGACGACATCACTTTCTGCCGCATCTGTGTGGAAGATATCAAATGTTATGGTTTATATTTTATATATTAACCACAGTCTACATGTAGGGAAGCTTATATAGTTTCAATCTCTCTCGATCTCAATGATATACCAGTATTCCAATCCACATCTTACTGTAATTCTTAAAATTAATCTAGGATCGACAATTTGCTATTTTTGCTAGTTTTGGTGAATTACATTATTTTTTGACTGGATCTGGTCAAAATTCAGCAAAAAAGGTCCAGCTCTATAAACTATGACATAAGACTATACAGGCTTCCTCAGATACCTACAATAGGCTATACAGGCTTCCACATGTACCTACAATAGGCTATACAGGCTTCCACATGTACCTACAATAGGCTATACAGGCTTCCACATGTACCTACAATTGGCTATACAGGCTTCCACATGTACCTACAATAGGCTATACAGGCTTCCACGTGTGCCTACAGTAGGCTATATAGGCTTCCACATGTACCTACAATAGGCTATACAGGCTTCCACGTGTGCCTACAGTAGGCTATACAGGCTTCCACGTGTGCCTACTGTAGGCTATATAGGCTTCCACGTGTGCCTACAATAGGCTATACATGCTTCCACGTGTGCCTACGATAGGCTATACAGGCTTCCACGTGTGCCTACAATAGGCTATACAGGCTTCCACGTGTGCCTACAATAGGCTATACAGGCTTCCACGTGTACCTACAATAGGCTATACAGGCTTCCACATGTACCTACAATAGGCTATACAGGCTTCCACGTGTACCAAAATAGGCTATACATGCTTCCACATGTACCTACAATAGGCTATACAGGCTTCCACGTGTACCTACAATAGGCTATACAAGCTTCCACATGTACCTACAATAGGCTATACAGGCTTCCACGTGTACCTACAATAGGCTATACATGCTTCCACATGTACCTACAATAGGCTATACAGGCTCCCACGTGTACCTACAATAGGCTATACAGGCTTCCACATGTACCTACAATAGGCTATACAGGCTTCCACGTGTACCTACAATAGGCTATACATGCTTCCACATGTACCTATAATAGGCTATACAGGCTTCCACATGTACCTACAATAGGCTATACAGGCTTCCACATGTACCTACAATAGGCTATACAGGCTTCCACATGTACCTACAATAGGCTATACAGGCTTCCACATGTACCTACAATAGGCTATACATGCTTCCACATGTATCTACAATATGTAAAATTGTCCAATATTACATACTGTAGATACAAATTAATATGTTGAAAAACTTGGTCTTTTTCTGTTTACAGGACTGCACATGGTATACAAAAATATTAACCAGGGAAGGAAAATAGAGAAAGGCTAAAATTAACATGGAGAAGGACTGTTGAGGAGAGGCACCAACTGGGGCATTCACAGTGGACATAGCTAGAGATTGTATGAAATGGTGAACCAACTTGGTTACGAAGATCATATGAAATGGTGAACATTACTAAGTAGTGTTGTGCACCAACTAGGTTAAGAAGATCATATGAAATGGTGAATGTTACTAAGTAGTGTTGTGCATCAACTAGGTTAAGAAGATCATATGAAATGGTGAACATTACTAAGTAGTGTTGTGCACCAACTAGGTTAAGAAGATCATATGAAATGGTGAACATTACTAAGTGGAGTTGTGCACCAACTAGGTTAAGAAGATCATATGAAATGGTGAATGTTACTAAGTAGTGTTGTGCATCAACTAGGTTAAGAAGATCATATGAAATGGTGAACATTACTAAGTAGTGTTGTGCACCAACTAGGTTAAGAAGATCATATGAAATGGTGAACATTACTAAGTGGAGTTGTGCACCAACTAGGTTAAGAAGATCATATGAAATGGTGAATGTTACTAAGTGGTGTTGTGCATCAACTAGGTTAAGAAGAGGATAAGTATCATGATATCAAGTGATTTACACATTTCGCATAAACATTTAGTACTTACCTGAGGATGCAGGTAGCAGGCAATCTTTCCCAGGCACACGGTTGTGTTCGTTCGGATACCGCCCTGAAAACAAAATCAGCACCGACTGTATCTCTTCGTGTCTGGCAAGTACTAAGTAAACAATTCATATGGACAACTAGATTTGTCAGAAGTTATACTACTATTACTACTACTACTACTACTACTACTGCTGCTGCTGCTACTACTACTGCTGCTACTACTACTACTGCTGCTACTATTACTAATGCTACTACTACTACTACTACTACTGCTACTGCTACTCTACTACTAGCAGTCTACTACAGAACAAGCTCTCCAGTCCGTATAGTACATTGGAACCAAGCAGTGCTTGGATTATAGATTTTTACAAACAATAGAACCTCTTCCCATACAGAGAACCAAACATTTTGTAACTTTAATGGAGGAATTTTAGCCAATAAAAATTTTTAGTTTTAAAAATAAAAAAATTTATAAAAACATTTATGATGACAGCATTGGTGGCACATGGACCCCAAAAGTGGCTGGTCAACAGAATGGTGAACTGGTCAACTGAGTGGTGAACTAGTCAACTGAGCATTGAAGAGTCAACAAAGCAGTGAACTGTTCAATAAAGCGGTGAACTGTTCAACAGAGTGGTGAACTAGTCAACAGAGTGGTGAACTGGTCAACTGAACATTGAAGAGTCAACAGAGCGGTGAACTGGTCAACAGAGTGGTGAACTGGTCAACAGAGCATTGAAGAGTCAACAGAGCGGTGAACTGGTCAACAGAGTGGTGAACTGGTCAACAGAGTGGTGAACTGGTCAACAGAGCATTGAAGAGTCAACAGAGCGGTGAACTGGTCAACAGAGCATTGAAGAGTCAACAGAGTGGTGAACTGGTTAACAGAGTGGTGAACTGGTCAACAGAGTGGTGAACTGGTCAACTGAGCATTGAAGAGTCAACAGAGCGGTGAACTGGTCAACAGAGTGGTGTACTGGTCAACAGAGTGGTGAACTGATCAACAGGGAATTGAAGAGTCAACAGAGCAGTGAATTGTTCTACAGAGTGGTGAACTGGTCAACAGAGTGGTGAACTGGTAAACAGAGTGGTGAACTAGTCAACAGAGCATTGAAGAGTCAACAGAGCGGTGAACTGGTCAACAGAGTGGTGAACTGGTCAACAGAGCATTGAAGAGTCAACAGAGCGGTGAACTGGTTAACAGAGTGGTGAACTGGTCAACAGAGTGGTGAACTGGTCAACAGAGTATTGAAGAGTCAACAGAGTGGTGAACTGGTCAACAGAGCATTGAAGAGTCAACAGAGCGGTGAACTGGTTAACAGAGTGGTGAACTGGTCAACAAAGTGGTGAACTGGTCAACTGAGCATTGAAGAGTCAACAGAGCGGTGAACTGGTCAACAGAGTGGTGTACTGGTCAACAGAGTGGTGAACTGATCAACAGGGAATTGAAGAGTCAACAGAGCGGTGAATTGTTCAACAGAGTGGTGAACTGGTCAACAGAGTGGTGAACTGGTCAACAGAGTGGTGAACTAGTCAACAGAGCATTGAAGAGTCAACAGAGCAGTGAATTGGTCAACAGAGTGGTGAACTGGTCAACAGAGTGGTGAACTGGTCAACAGAGCGGTGAACTGGTCAACAAAGCATTGAAGAGTCAACAGAGTGGTGAACTGGTCAACAGAGTGGTGAACTGGTCAACAGAGCGGTGAACTGGTCAACAGAGCATTGAAGAGTCACCAGAGCGGTGAACTGGTCAACAGAGCATTGAAGAGTCAACAGAGCGGTTAATTGGTCAACAGAGCATTGAAGAGTCAACAGAGTGGTGAACTGGTCAACAGAGCGGTGAAATGGTCAACAGAGCATTGAAGAGTCAACACAGCGGTGAACTGTAGAAACTTGTGTGCCATTTTGGTGAGAACACTCAAGTTCAAAAACTTTTGGATTATAGATGATTGCGGAGTATGGATTTACGGACTACAACTCTCTTACAGTATATATTTGGTGTATTTATTGGTATATTACAGAAGAGAATGAATGAGTAAATAAATGAAAGACTGAATGAATGATAAAGAGTTAAACAAAATAAAAAATATTTCTTGTCACAAAAAGAACATCCTGTTTTATCGACAACGCTGAATAATTGAATAATCTGTGCAGTCGAACATGCTATTAATCCAAGTCTACTGTGTCAACTGTGAGGGATTCTGGGGCACAGTTCACTTACCTGGTCATCTTTCACTTGTAGCCGGGCAAAATACTTGAGAAGTTCCTCGTTTAGATTCTTGTAATTCAACTTCGGAGCCAAGTGTAGCATGCTCTGTCAAGTCAATGGTATATTATGTTTATATAACATTAAACATAATACATATTTTGTCAATATGGCATAAGAGGGGGCACAATCCTGTCACAATAAAAAATCCATATGTTTGACCTATAGTGCTTTCATGTTGCAGGCCAACTGGTTAGTTAAAAAGTAAGAAATAAAGTTTTATTTTCATAATTTCGCTTTATAAGTAATTTCATGAGTTGTTTCGCGTACCTTTATAGTGTGTTCCCGTACAATTGGATTGGTGTCCATGAACCCTTGGATGACACTCGGGAAAATTTGCCCATTAACAACATCCGGAGTCAGATGTTCCACAAAATTTTCCATCTGAAAATATGACAAACATTAATCATATGAAATAGAAATTACAGTAATCTCCTGCTATATGCCTCTCCACTCCTTTCTCACATATTCTCCCTCCTGCCCTCTCTCACCCTCTCTATCTCTCTGAAGATATGACACACATCTCTGTCTCCCTATCTCCTCTCTCTCTCTCTCTCTCTCTCCCCTCTCCTCTCTCTCTCTATCTCTCGTTCTCTCTCAATATCTCTAATAAACAACATCTCCTGCTTTCTTTATTTCACCATCCATGCTGTCTTTCATGCTCACCAAATATATATCTAAATTTTAATGAACCATAATTTTCCGTGTATAATACGCATTTCCCGCTTCATTTTTTACTTAAAACTCCAGGTACGTATTATACATGGAAAAAACGGCAAAAAAATTTGTCCCACTGAATATCCAGTAATCAGGAACCTTATACTGGCCTAAATTATCTACGCCGCTAAACGAAAATTTTTACCTCATTTTTGTCTATGCCAACGGACACTCAAAACCACGCTTCAATCAAACAATCAGAAGTTGGGAAATAGGGGTTGGTGCTAAAAAGCTGGGTTGCATATTATACATGGTAATATAGAAATGATCTCAGATTTGAGGAAACATCCAGGGTGCATATTATATTTGGGGGCATAATTATGGTAGTTCAATATCAACCTTTTGATTTCTTTCCATGTTTACAAGATAACAGACAGAGTGTGACGGGTTCACCTACTGTTGCATCAGGACATGAACTAAGATGATAAAAAGTGGTACAATAACATGACATGCTGACCAACCTGCTGGAGTAGTTTAACCCTTGTAGCCCTGTCGGTCGATGAAAACAGCTTCACTATGCACGGGATAATCTTTTTCTGGTATTCGTCTGGACTCAGCAGCTTCCCCAACTAAAGCAAATAGTTAATAAAAATAAGTAAAAAAAAAAACAGTTGTTTCTTTTGTAGTACAGCGGACTCTATTTAATAGAATTACTTCAGGACAGAGCAATTTGATTCTGTTAAGTGGTGCACTATAATAGAGCGCCAATAGGGAATGATTCTGTCCTAACCAACATATCTGATTCCAAGGGGCTGATTCTGTTATCCGTGATTCTGTTGTGCAGAGTCTACTGTATTTCTTTTGTACTTATGGTGTTGATGATTTCCTAATTTTACAATTCTTTTGGACATTTTGCAACTGCAGCACATATGCTAGGAACTAAAATAGAAAAGAAAAGCACATTGACGTGTAAATTTGGTTCCATTGTTTAATTATAAAAAAACATGGTTAAACATCACATGATGGTCCTGAATCAATGCTTAACTGCAGAGCTGCCAGGGATGGAATGAACAAGTGGAGATTGTTACAGACTGAGGATTTATTATGAGAAGTGAAGGACAACAATAAAAACAAAGAAAAAAGGGAATAATTTTTTCGAATACTTGCAAGAAAGTAAATTTCAGTTACAAAATTCCAGAATAAATAAAAATGCTATATAAAAAATTATTCCTGTCATTCATCAGGTGGCAGTGACTCTGCTATCCACACAATGGCCGTACCTTGAAGAGTGGAGCAAGAATGGCTGATCCCGCATTGCCAAATTCAAATGCATGCAGCAGCTGTGGCAGAATCTTGTACCTACAACTCTCCTGCGGGAACGAGTCAAGTTCTGTCGGAAGTCTGTTGAAGAACTGTAACTTCTCACTATCATCTTTGATCTGGAAACAAGTTTAACAGTTATATGTGTCATGTGTCTTTCCAAATTGGTGCAACAATTTAAACAAACAATTAAAATTGCCGAATAGAACTGACAGTGCATATGACTTAGGTGACATTACAAAGACCACTTCTGCTCAGTCTAGGTATTGGAGAACCAAATAGCCCTGTATATAAAACGTAAATTTATATCAGCACAGGAAACAAAAAAGCAAAAGAAAATGGGAATGTAAGATAAAGGTAAGTTCTAATATAGCAGGGGGCCAGTAGCATGTAGCATGTAGCATGTAGCATGTAGCATGTAGCCGGTCCTTGTTGCCTTGGTTTGTCTTAGGAGTACCATTTAGTGCTGACATGAAAGTTTCAGAGAAATGTCAGATTGCTGCATCGAAACAAAATCAAGTTATAGGGCTAATTAGGAGAACAATCACGTTTAAGGAGAAACAGCTAATTGTACCCATCGAAAAAGCAATAGTTAGATCACATTTGGAATATTGTATACAAGCATGGAGGCCGTATCGTAAAAAGGACATAGATAAACTAGAAAGATTACAATGAAGAGCAACTGAAATGATTCCAGAATCGAGAGACCTTAGTTACGAAAGTCGCTTATTACAATGTGGTTTGACAACACTAGAGACCAGGAGACTAAGAGGAGACCAAATAGAAGTGTTTAAAATAGAGAACGGTTATGAGGATGTTGATAGGAATATGTTCTTCAAACTCAAAGAAGGCAGTAGAACCAGAGGACACAAAGCAGCATTAGTTAAGCAGTGTAGGTTGGACATATAAGTTTAAAAATAGAATTGACAGATATAAGGGCGGGCTATACATTGTTGGACTCTCGATAAGCCAATGGCTTCCTTGTCCACTTGACATCTGGAACTTGTCGTTTGGGATGGCAATCTTGTTAAATCTATTGAGCCACATCTCTAGAGGGGTGACACACTCTGTCACCACATACATCACCTTGTCACTCTGAGCAAGGAAAATGCATGATTTACATCAACATTACCTGGCATAAAGAAACAGTGCTGTTGTTTGAGCTGGATGGAATACTACTGATAAATATGAACATGTATATAGTAGATTTATGTTTTATACTTCAACCCTGGCTGAACTGTTCATTTCAACACCAACTCGACTTCTCTGGGAATCATTCAGCCATGCTGCAATTACTGCGCAAAGACTGTTTGTTCCATATAACCACCAGTCTATAGCCAGGTACTCATTTATACAGCTGAGTTAACTGACGAAATGTATGTGCAGTGAACAAAATTGCCCAAGTTTTGAAATGGCATCAAATGGATTCCATACTCAGTCCTCTCGATTGAGTGTATAACATTCTAACCACTGTACTACTGCGCTCAACAATAATGACCAGAAACAAGCTATGTTAACTGGACAGTGAACTTTGACTGGTCAGTGAACAGTTCTTACTGACCTGGATCTCCTCCACAAACAACATGGTCTGTACAAATTTGTTGTCAATGAACCCTCCTTTGGCACAAGCGTCCTTGATAAACTGTCCCGGGTTGGGTCGGGATTTCGGGTTGGCTCCAACTAACTCACAATACTGAGGGACGAGTGGCTTGGGAATCTGGAAAACCAAAATTATTAAATTTTGTTGTGAACAATAGTCACTTATTTAATGATAATGTATTTTACAGTTGCAACAATACGAAGAAGTCCTAGTTTCACTACAACACAAACACTATCATTGTACTAAAATTATCATTTCTTTATTTATATTTTATATCATTTATTTATTTATATTTATTGTACATGAACAATGCATTTTGTATTGAAATGTTCATTTATTTACTATGAATGATTCATAAATAAATTATTGAAATTTTCTTAATGCATTCCAAACAACTGCATCATTCAAATTTTTAATGATGCAATGCTTTGGAATGTATTAAAGAAAATTTCTTAGGACAATGCATACATCACACTGAAACAGATGGCTAATGTCATAATGTAACACTAAAGTAGTTTACAACAGACACACAGTGTATGAGTGTGAAGATTTGGATGTATGTGTCTATTACTTTACGAAAAGTGGTACAAACTACTAAAAATAGCAAAGTAGTAACATGTGATATGGTTTACGCAAAAAATGGTTCAATAGGCTATTGTGAGTACACGATTCTGATGCCAAAGTTTATGTAGTTGCATGTCTTCTCTCCTGAAAGTGTTGTTTTCGCATGGGGTTTCACTTCCGAAAAAGGGGGAGGTGCACATGGAACAGGTAGCGCAGTGCAGTAGTAATTTGGCTTAATGTATTCTCAATCTGAATCATTTCACAACTCTCAGTACAAATCTATGCTGTGTGTAGTGATTAAAACTTTTCTGAACTGCTGTTCGTGTCAAACTTACTTTGTTGATAGTCTTGAGGGCGCTGGTACGAGGAAGACTCCCATTGAATACTTCCCAGATGAGGCAGCCGAGTCCCCACATGTCAGAGGACCTGGGTCAGGGAAGGCAGGCATCTCACTACCTATACTTAAACAGTTGCACTGGCTTCCAATTACCTATAAAAACAAATGTAGCTACCTTCCACTTCCTTTTTAAACTGTATTTCCACCTTAAACCCTCATCAGTGCCTCTAACGATAACTTTTGTGCATCCCTGTTTAAGATACGACGCTTAACGGTTCTGGTTTTGCACCTTTAGGCTCGAGTTCCTAACTATTTACGCACTAAATAAGTTTACATTATTATTGTACATTATTATTAACATATCACTAACACATTTTACCAATATTAATTATGGTGTTGAATGTTGATTGTGTCCTATAGCGTTGATAATATTCTTGGTTGCCCCGTCATTTTGACAATATGTCAGGACAAACAAAATGCATTCTCTTGATTACCTCATTTGATGTATGAGCTAATAAATGTACGATTTATTAATAATAAATATCTTACATAGCACCCCATCTTGGACGAGGTGGGAAATATAATCTATAACAATATGTAACACGGGTAGGATCATAAACACAACCACAAACAAACCACTTGTGTCCTGGTCTTCGGCCAACAACCGTCTTCTCAGGCGGATCGTACTTTTCAAGGGCAGGCAGTATCTTCACCGGGGGTATGCAGTCAGGCCCCGTTGCGGGGTACATGTAGTCAAGACCTCCAAGTTTCCATTCGCCAGACTTGTCGACCAGCACGGAGGCTATGCACACGTTGTTGTGTATTAAGTTGCAATCGTTGACGAGAAAAGTGAGACCTCGCTGTGAGGAAGGCAAAACAACAATGTGAAGATTAGATGCACAAAGATGAAATGATGAGACACATGAAAGTATTGGTTTAATTCACAGATGCAACTACATTAAGAATATGGATGTGCCACACAAGTTGACTATATAAAATAATATACAATTGTAAGATGACATGGAGATTCTATTTAGATGTGTTAACTATTGAAGAAAACATGTATACATGTATGTATATATGTATGTAGTGTATATATGTATGTACATGTGTATGTACATATGTATGTATATATATATATAATATATATATATATATAAATATATATATATATATATATACTATTGAAGAAAACATGTATACATGTATGTATATATGTATGTAGTGTATATATGTATGTACATGTGTATGTACATATGTATGTACAAATGTATGTACATATGTATGTATGTATGTGTATGTATGTATGTATGTATGTATGTATGTATGTATGTATGTATGTATGTATGTATGTATGTATGTATGTATGTATGTATATATATATACACACACATACATACATATGCCTAGTATATTATTAATGTCATGGCATGTCAGCTAAGATGCTCAACTTGAAGAAATTGTCATCTGTATCAAATTTCACCACAGAACTATTCAATAATATTTAATATCTGAAATTTGATACAGATGACCATCTTTATCACAATTTCTTCAAGTTGAACATCTTAGCTGACATGCCGTGGCATTAATAATATACTAGGCTTGGTGTTATGCATACTGGCACGACAGGGTGTTATAGGCAATTTTAAAACCTAAAACAACTCAAATCCAGTGAAGTGATCAAAAATACTCAACTTCCAACAATTTCAGTTGGGTTTACACAAGGCGATATCATTGCTGTGATTAGGCAATACCTACGTCATCAGAAAAGGTCAAGACAATTTAATATTGCATGTTATGTCGCTTAAAAATAGGATCAGTTCTACTTCATGCAACAGAGATGTGATGCACTGTGGTGACGAACAGTTTACACAGGACGTTCAAGCTGTGACCTGGTCATTAGTGATGCCATCGGCTTGTTGCGGCGATGATATCCCCTCATGTAAACCCAGCATTAGGAGACATTACTCTAAGATGGAATATTCAGACTTACAGCAACTTGATGGAGACCCCAGGAGATGGCCAGATGTACTTGAACGCTGTTGTCTTGGTTTGTATTGAGCCACATCTCTAGAGGGGTGACACACTCTGTCACCACATACATCACCTTGTCACTCTGAGCAAGGAAAATGCATGATTTACATCAACATTATCTGGCATAAAGACAGAGTACTTGGGGTACAGATTTATGAGAGAAATGAGTCTGTTTCATGAGTCAATGTTTTAACAGATGAGGCTGCATAAAGTTTTAACAGGTAGTCCCTAACGGAGATGGTGTAAGATTTTATGCAGAACAGCTGCGTCACTGCATTGTAGTAAACCACCATTTATTGGTCATCATTACAATCATCATACAGAGTAGATCACTGTATTGTGTGCCATCATACAAGCAGTCTTATGATGACTGGTCAATTTCAAGCATCTTTATTAAATCACTAACCTTTCGTTAAAAAAACACTGTGTCTCGGGCAAGACACAATATTCTCAAACAAAATTGAGAAATATATATGTTGAACTTCATGTGTGTCCAGTTGCAAGTTCGAAGTTTGCGTTAATGTTGAACCCTGCAATGCCTGCATTGCCATTATTAAATACAAGTGACAAAACTACTGGGGTAATACCTCATAGCCATCCAGGAAAGGCATTATGTTAGGGTGGCGTAAAGTCTTCATCTTCTTAAAGGAAGCTTTTGCAAGTTGCATCTGCGATTCACTGCTGCCTTTGACATCAAACACGAAGATGGACACCTCCTCTTCTGTGCTCTGAAACAACACCGTAGTGATCATATTAATTGTATAATTTATATAAAACCATATATGGGGATGTTTAAAATAAAATTACTGGATGTTTTACAGCAACACAACATATTTTAAAATATATCCATTAAAACATAATTGTAGTCTAAAGTAAAATGTATATAATATATCGATTACCAGAGAAAAACAATGACAAAATAAAACAATACGAATACATCTGACAGTTACTGATCATGGTAAAGCCAAGTGAGTTGAGGTGACGGACATGATCATTAAATAACTGTGGGTCCATGCATGCTCTACAAATTCCTGTTAGAGTTTGTACATGACTCAGCTATGTTCTGTTTACAGTTCAAGGATTGCAATTGCCAAAAGCACCCTTTTCTGTTTCCTCTGAAGTGTAAACCAAGGACTAGACCAATACTCAAAGAGGCACGAGTTGGGCAGATCGTATTGTCGGGGATATTACCAATAATGGGAGGCAGGGGTGAGGAATATAGGAACTGTAGAAGGATGGCGATCAACACACAGGTACAGAAGGTATGTATGGAGGAGGGAGTAGGCTTCGTAGACATGTGGTTAAACTTTGTGGGAAGAGGTGACTTTTTCATGAGAGATGGACTTCATCTGACAGGGAAGGGCGCTGCAGTTCTTGCGTGTGAGTTTGTTAGAGTTGTCGACGAGGGCACAGGTACCATAGATTATTTAAACTAGATGCGCAGGGGGAACTGACAGAGAAAACTCAAAGGAGTACTACTACAAATACACATCCAAAGAAATGTTCACCAATAATTTCAGACAATGAACTTAAATGTGTATGCTTAAATGCCAGGAGCATAGTAAATAAAAAAAGTGAGTTAGACATTATGGTAGCAGATATTGATCCTCATGTAATAGGCATCACAGAATCATGGGCAAATGAAGATATAGTAGATGCTGAGTTAGCACTGACAGGCTATGTAATGTTTAGGAAGGATAGACGAAAGAAGGGGAGGTGGAGTAATTTTGTATATTAAAGAATCTATCCAAGCATATGAAATTACTCTGAAAAGTGAAGCAGATAGTGTGGAAGCAATTTGGTGTAACATAGTTACCAGGAACTCAACATTAACAATAGGAGTAGTTTATCGTAGTCCTAACATAGGAGAAGAGGAAGATGTAAAATTACAAAAGGCAATAAGGGAGGTGAGCAAGGGAGAATGTGTTATAATGGGTGATTTTAACCATGGCCATATACAATGGGAATCATTAGAGAGTGCTGGAGGGGACGACCATCAGTTTCTACTTCTAACACAGGATTGTTTCCTTACTCAACATGTCTTGGAACCAACCAGAGGTGGAAATGTGTTAGATTTAATTTTGTCTTCTCAAAATGAATTAGTTGACAATGTTAAAGTACACGAACCTTTGGGTTCAAGTGACCATAACCAAATCCATTTTAATATAAAAGTAAAAACAGGGAATACATATAAAAACAATGGAGGAGGAACTTCAACAAAGGCAGATATAAAGTGATGAGAACATATCTAGCAAATATAGATTGGAATAATTTGCTGAAGAACAAGACAGCAACAGAATGCTGGACTTGTTTAAAATATGAGATTGAGGGCATTATTGAGAAATTTATTCCATTAAGAAAACAAGGGAAAAGATCCAGGAAAAAACACCTGTCAAAAGAAGCTATTAGAAAAATTGCTCACAAACAGATGCTGTGGAAGGTCTATAAACACACTGGAAATGTAGAAGACTACACCAACTACAAAGAGGCACTTAACCTAGCTACTACTGAAATTAGAAAATCTAAAAGAACCTTTGAACAAAAATTGGCAGGTAATATAAAAATGACAGCAAGAGTTTCTATGCTTATGTAAGGAGTAAACAGAAAGTTCGAGATAAGGTCGGACCACTGGAAAGCAACAGTGAAAACATAATTTCAGATGGGTTCCAAATGGCAGAGGTCCTGAATGAGTATTTCAGCTCAGTTTTTACCACAGAAGATATCAGCTCACTTCCAGTTCCATTAACTAAATTTGAGGGCAATACATCAGAATATTTAGGGCAGTTATTTGTAACTCCTGAAATGATAGCAAAGAAAATTAAGAAGATGAAAGATAATAAATCACCTGGAGTTGATGGGATACCACCAAAACTGCTAAAGGAAATTGTTGATCAAATTAGTACACCACTTGCAAACTTATTTAACTTGTCACTAGAAGAAGGAATAGTTCCTTCAGAATGGAAAGAAGCAAACATTACGCCGCTGTTTAAGAAGGGATCGAGGAAGAAGCCAGAAAATTACAGACCAGTGAGTTTAACATCAGTTGTATGTAAATTACTTGAAACATTAATTAGAGACCACATGGTGGAATTCCTCATAAAACATAAATTAATAAATACATCTCAACATGGATTCCCAAAAGCAAGGTCATGTCTAACCAATCTCTTATGTTTTTTAGAAGAAATTACAAAGTGGGTAGATGACGGGTCACCAGTGGATGTTGTCTACTTAGATTTTCAGAAAGCTTTGATAAAGTGCCACATCAAAGATTGTTACTTAAACTAAAAGCCCATGGTATAGGCAATGATGTAATCAACTGGATAGAAAAGTGGCTTACACACAGAAGACAGAGAGTAATAGTAGATGGTAAGATTTCAAACTGAAATCTGTTTTGAGTGGGGTACCACAGGGATCAGTGTTAGGCCCTATACTGTTTTTAATATATATAAATGATTTGGAGGATGACATATCTAGCAAAGTACTCAAATTTGCAGATGACACAAAGGTATTCAGAAAGGTTACTAATGATACAGATAAACAAAGTTTACAGGATGATCTAGAAAAATTAGTTAAATGGTCAGAAAAATGGCAAATGTTATTCAATTTTGGGAAGTGTAAATGTATACACATAGGACATGGAAATATGGATGAGGAATATAAAATGGGGGATGCTGTACTAGGTAGAACCACACAAGAAAAGGATTTAGGAGTAATATTTAATGCTGACATGAAAGTTTCAGAGCAATGTGGGATTGCTGCTTCGAAAGGAAATCAAATTCTAGGCCTAATTAGGAGAACTATCACGTATAAGGAGAAACATCTAATTGTACCCTGTACAAAGCAATAGTTAGACCACATTTGGAATATTGTATTCAAGCATGGAGGCCATATCGTAAAAAAGACATAGATAAGCTAGAAAGAATACAACGAAGAGCAACTAAGATGATTCCAGAATTAAGAGACCTTAGTTACGAAAGTCGCTTATTACAATGTGGTTTGACAACACTAGAGACCAGGAGACTAAGAGGAGACCAAATAGAAGTGTTTAAAATAGTGAACGGTTATGAGGATGTTGATAGGAATATGTTCTTCAAACTTAAAGAAGGCAGTAGAACCAGAGGACACAAAGCAGCATTAGTTAAGGAGCAGTGTAGGTTGGACATGAGAAAGTACTCATTCTCACAGAGGGTGATAAATGAATGGAACAAACTGCCAAACGATTGTGTTAATGCTAGTAGTGTGAATATGTTTAAAAATAGAATTGACAGATATCTGATAAGGGCGGGCTACACATAGATGTGAAAATTGTTGGACTCTCGATAAGCCAATGGCTTCCTTGTCCACTTGCCATCTGGAACTTGTTCGAGATGGCAATCTTGTTAAATCTTGTTAAATCTTGTTAAATAATCTTCCTCTAGAAACTGTATTACCTGCAGAGTAACAACATGGCATCTACTACACTGCTGCACATTTCTCTTATACCTAATAGTGGTTAAGAGTAGTAGTTTGAAGGGCACCCATCAATCTCGGTCTACCATTTGTCAATGTTCTTTATTACGTTTTCTCATCTTGTTATCCCCCATTCTGCGATGCAAGGTGTTTTACTTATATTGTATAAATATCTGAAAGTATAGCTACCTTCCGAAAAAACTCAAGACATTTATTCCAAATTGCATTTCTACCATAAATGTTCGATGGTCCCTCGTTATGAAAATGACTTTTGTGCATCCCTGTTTACAATTGTGTTTAATGATTCTGTTTTGCTGTGCCCCTGAGCTCTCAGGTTCCTGAGGATATAGGATGAGGGTACAGGGCTGGGGTGAATAAAAAAATTTATTGGAATTATTCAATTAAATTCCTGAATTTGAATTGAAAGATTTTGAGTAAGTTGAAATGGAATTTAAATAAAATGAATTCAACCTTATTTTCTTGTGCTGGTGCGATCTGGTTTTATTTCCAACGTGGTTCTCATTCCAATCGTAGAATTGCATATGAACTCAAAGTCTTTGTAGCAGCTAAACATACATTTGTACACCATTTGAAGATCTGAGGTGAGAATATTTGTCCAAATTTGAAAGGGTCTGCACGGCAAGGTTACCATGTGGCAATTGGCAATTTGAAAAAAGAACTCAGAAGTTCTGCTCAAATCAAACAATGATGGGGTGTGATGAGCTTCCTTTGAATTCAATACAGGTTGCTGCTCCTGTTCTAAGATAACATTTGTTGTCTGTCTGCACATATCTGAAACCATGTCCTTTGTATGTACTAGGAATGTGTGAAACCATAGCCAGTGAGCCACCCCAATGGGGCATCCCAACAATTAGTAATTGGCTTGCTACTCCTGCATTGTTTCATTGGATACTGGTTTCAGTGAGCAAGTATTTCTGAAACAATCAAATGATCAGCCTACTGGTCCCTTCATATTGTTTGAATAATGGAATTGGAATTGAAATGGATTGGAATTGAGTTGGTATTGAAACATTTGAGCTGGAATTGGAATTGAAAAAATATGAATTGAATTGATTAAATTGAGTTGAAAGGAATTTGAAATGATTAAATGGAATTGACCCCATCTCGGTTCATGCATAGTTAATAATAGGGATGTCAACAAGGAATGTGGCACCACTTTGCGAATTGGCCGACTTTCAACTTGCATCTACGTACCTAAGCATGAATCATATCTGCTTTGGAAATAGCATAATATACAAAAGTTCTAGTTGAGCTCATTTCTAGTTGTTTCCAGCATTTGGCAATATTCTATTAACTGACTAGTCTGTATGTTATGGTTAGGGGTCATCCATACAGTACGTCATTCTTAGGGGGGTGGGGGCTATGGGCTCGTGTTACATGGGGGAGGGTGATCTCTGGGCCAACATTACGTAACGGTTTTTTTTAAATGTTGGCTTGTCTCGCTGTCATTATCAGATAGACATAGCTCTCTAATTGTTAAGCCATTTTTTTATATTTCAAAAGCATTTCAACGGCAAACCAGGGGAGTCTTTGTCAAAACGACTGTAATTATTATAGGGGGGTGTACATGCCAGCGTTACGAAGAGTTATAAGGGGGTGGGGGTCTCAAAAATTTCAAAAAATAGTGTGATGTACAACGTGGATAGCCCTTTACTACAACTGTATGGTGTTTTGAGGTTTCATTCAACAGCCAGCCTTTCTTAGAACATTATCGTCAAGCTGACCTTTATATGCTGGCATTGAGGGTGGTCACTGCCAGGATGCATGTCGTCTTCAATGGCTCTTTTACATTCCTAATTAAATGAGACAAAATTAAAGCTAACATAATATACTTAATAATTGTCGATGGTTGAATGAGAAGTGTGGGCTGGCATCAACGTGGGCGAAGACCTTTCGGTTGAAGATGTAAACAGTAAATTGGTCACAAAATTAATATTTGGTTTAAATAGTCTTTGACTTTGACAAACCTTGTGTTTTCCTTTATGCAAACTCCATATAGACTGCTCAGTTCCTTGCACCTCTTCCCCTACCACGTAAGGGAAGTCATTCCCACCTCTCGAGAAAAAGGACCACATTTCTTTAAGACTTTCTTCTAAAAATAACTACAACACTAGCTGGTCAGAGAACCAGGGCCAGGGGCCAGGGTCCGTTATTCGTAGAGACGTAGAGAGATCCCTAAACAATCTTCCACTTCACACCGCCTGCTGCTCTGTTTCTTCGTCGAATTCATCGATATCAAGATGTGGTTACATTACTGATACGTCACTCTTCTAACAGTGATAGAAAGTGTTACTTTATATATTTGTAATTAATTAATAAGCATTTAAAACAACTACTAAGCTGTCGTCGTGGCCACTGTCACATAAACTGCGACCACTTTTCGGTATACTTGCCGAAGTTGCCACTTAATCAATTTTAACATCTTAGCCTCATAAACTGTCATGGAAATCTAGGTATCGCGTCCCGATAGAGCGCAGCACGATATCTGGTTTTCACATTCTTTTTTCGCTTCTGATTTGACCCTATCCCACAACCGTGGGTAATCATTGGGGTTTGTTGTGATCTGCGTGTGCAGACCCTAAACAGTTATTTTTCTTCTCCTTCTTCTGCATTTCTCCTCCTTCTTCTTCTCCATTTCTCCTCCTTCTTCTTCTCTCAAAATTAACTATTGGATTAGTTTACCGAAGTCCAAACATAAACGAAGAGGACAACACAAAAATAAAAAACGCTATAAAGGAAGTTAGTAAAGGGGAATGTATCATAATGGGAGCTTTTAACCATGGACACATACAATGGAATTCTCTAGAGAGCACAGGGATTGAGGATCAACAATTTCTATGTTTAATCCAGGATAGCTTTCTTACTCAGCATGTACTAGAACCAACCAGGGGATAAAATGCATTAGATATAGTTTTGTCATCACAAAAAGAATTAGTGGACAATGTAAAAATATTTGAACCATTGGGTAATAGTGACCTTAATCAAATACATTTTGACATCAATGTAAAATCAGAAAGTAAAAATAAGAAAACGTACAAGAGAAACTTCCACAAAGGTAACTACAAAGATATGAGAAAATACTTAGCACAGCTAGATTGGAATAACATGCTGATGAATAAGACCGCAATTGAATGTTGGAATATTCTAAAATATGAAATTGAGAGTATCATTGATAAATTTGTTCCCTTCCGAAAGCAAGGAAAACGGTGTAGAAAGAAACACTTGTCAAAAGAGGCAATTAGAAAAATAATGCTAAAACAAACTATGTGGAGGGTTTATAGGCGTACCAGAAAGGAAGAAGACTATGCAAAATACAAAGAGGCACTTAATGCAGCTACAACTGAAATCAGACAATCTAAAAGAAGCTATGAGCAAAAACTGGCATGTAACATAAAAAATGACAGCAAGAGTTTTTATGCATATGTCAGGAGTAAACAAAACGTACAAGACAAGGTTGGACCTCTAGAAGACAGTGCTGGAAATATAATATCACAGGGGTTTTTAATGGCGGAAGACCTAAATGGTTACTTCAGTTCAGTGTTTACCAAAGAAGATATTAGTTCTTTACCAGTTGCTGATGCTAAATTTCAGGGGGCTAAATCTGACTATTTAGGACCGTTAGTTGTAACTCCAGAATTGGTAGCTAAGAAAATAAAGGCAATGAAGGATAACAAATCACCGGGAGTGGATGGGATTCCTCCAAAATTACTAATGGAAACAGTAGATCAAATCAGTATACCACTTGCAAGAGTATTCAACTTGTCATTAATAGAGGGAGTTGTTCCGTTTGAATGGAAAGAAGCAAACATCATACCATTATTTAAAAAGGGTTCGAGAAATAAGTCAGAGAATTACAGACCAGTGAGTTTAACGTCAGTGATTTGTAAATTATTAGAAAGGTTAATTAAAGACCATATGGTGGACTTCCTCGTTAAGCATAAATTATTAAATTCATCTCAACATGGATTCCTTAAAGCGAGGTCATGCTTAACAAATATGTTATGTTTTCTGGAAGAAATCACTAAGTGGATAGACGTGGGATCGCCAGTAGATATTATCTACTTAGATTTTCAGAAAGCTTTTGACAAAGTGCCACATCAAAGATTGCTACTTAAATTAAAAGCCCATGGTATCGGGGATAGCATAACTGACTGGATAGAACAATGGCTGACTGATAGAAGACAACGAGTTGTAGTAGATGGAGAAGTTTCAAATTGGAAAGCGGTTTTGAGTGGGGTACCTCAAGGATCAGTATTAGGACCTATATTATTCTTAATTTATATCAATGACTTGGACGAGAGTATAACAAGTAACGTACTGAAATTTGCGGATGACACAAAACTGTTTAGAAAGGTTAATACTGATGGTGATAAACAACATTTACAAAACGATCTAGACAGATTAGTGAAATGGTCTGAGAAATGGCAGATGCTGTTCAATTTTGGGAAATGTAAATGCCTACATACAGGACATGGGAACTTGAATGTAAACTATAAAATGGGAGATACTGTTCTGGGTACTACTGTAAAAGAAAAGGACTTAGTAATCAAATTCTTGGATTGATTAGAAGAAACATAACATACAAGGGAAAAAAGTTAATTATACCTCTTTATAAAGCAATAGTTAGAACTCATTTAGAATACTGTATACAAGCATGGATACCATATCGTAAGAAGGATATAGATACGCTTGAACGCATACAAAGGAGAGCAACTAAAATGATTCCAGAACTTAGAGACCTTAGTTATGAAGAACGCCTGAAAGAATGTGGTTTAACAACTCTAGAGACAAGGAGGTTAAGAGGAGATCAGATTGAAGTTTTTAAGATATTGAATGGGTATGAAAATATTGATAGAAATATGTTTTTCTCACTCAAGAAGGATAGCAGAACTAGAGGACATGAGGTAAAATTAGTAAAGGATCAATGTAGATTGGACATCAGGAAGCACTCGTTCTCACAGAGGACAATATATGAATGGAACAAACTGTCTACAGATTGTGTAACTGCTAGCAGCGTGAATATGTTTAAAAACAAGGTTGACACATATATCAGGAGGGCGGGTTATAAGTAGGTGAACATTGTTGGACTCTCGATAAGCCAATAGCTTCCTTGTCCACTTGCCATCTGGGCCTTTGGCTTGGATGGCAAATCTTGTTAAATCTTTCTCCCCCTTCTCCTGCTCACCTTCTTCTCCTTCATCTCGTCATTCTCCTTCTTCTCCTCCTTCTTACCGTTCTTCCTGTTCTACTTTCCCTTCTTCCCCTTCTGCCAAGTGTACCCTTTTCTCCTTCTCTTCCTTCTCCCAGTTCCCTTCTTCTTCTCCTCCTTCAACTCTTTTCCTCCTTCACCTCCTTCTTATCCTTCTCATGCTTCCTCTTCTACTTTTTCTCCCCTTTGCAGCATAATCGAGGCTACTTTGCAGCACAATATTTGATTTTCACATTCACTTTCACTAATGACTTTCGTCGTTGGGGCACCTTATGTGGTGATCTGTACTGTGTTTGCGGAACTTAAACAATTCTTCTCCTTCTTCTTCTCCTTCTCATCCTTTTCTTTGCATTCTTCCTCTCCGTCTTCCCCTTCTGCCCATTCTTCCCCTTATTTTCCTTCTTCTCCCATTCCCTTCTTCTTCTCCCCTTATTCTCCTTCTCCCATCAGCTTCTTTTCATTCTTCTTATCCTTCTTCTTCTCCTCTTTCTCAACTTTCTAACTTCTCCCTCCTTCTCATCCTTCTTCTCCTTCTTATTCTCATTCTGCTTTTTCTCTTTCTTCCCCTTCTTCTCTTCCGACTCTTCTTCTCCTTCTCCCCTTATTCTCCTGCTTCTCCCTCTTCTCCTTCTCTCCTTCGTCTTCCCTTCTTCCTTCTCATTATTTTCTTCTTTCTCCAATTCTCCTTCTTCTCCTGCTCCATTTCTTCTCCTTCTCCTGCTACTTCTCCTTCTCCAAAGTGTCGGGTACCATGGTACGAGTGGTATCCTCCGTACTAGGCCCCCCAAAAAGTTCCCCATAAAAACAATAATAATCCATCCGATTAGCCGTTAAGATGTCATTCTTTGTTTGCTCATGAGAACACCTCCTCCTTCTTCTTCTCCTCCACACCCTTCTTCTCCTTCTTCTTCTCAGCCTCCTCTTCTTCTCCTCCCCTTCTTCTCCTCCTTTTTGTCCTCCCCTTCTTGTTCTACTTTTTTCAGTGTTCTTTTCCTAATTATCTAATATTATTATCCCCGTCTCTTCTTCCTCCTTCTTCTCCTTTTTGTCCTTCTTCCCATCCTCTTCCTCTTGCGCTATTCAGGTATAACATATTTGAACATCATCGCAATGGACTAAATGCATTGACGGAGGTAGCTTTAATAATAAAAATAACATTGATAGCGCACACATTTTACGACAATAATATTATATTTACGACAACTGCCGTGAATTGTCAGTAACCGCAGTAAATAAATCTTGTCGACTCCCGCAACACAGCGTGGGTTGTGGTCGACTGGAGAGCGACAGTGTCTCGAGAATTATGGCTTCTTCTGCACCGTTGGTACTGCGTCTCGTCGCGTCCTCTGTATGTGTTGCAAGACGTGCAGGCTCCATCATCAGAGATGTTATGAAAAAAGGCGAACTGGGGATCGTTGAAAAGGTAACACTAGCATTTTCGGCAATTAATGAATGACCCATCTCCTTGGCGCTGGTTTTGACTTGTCTTCGATCGCGGCGTGGCCGAGCGACGCCGACGCGGCGACGGGCCGGTCTCAACAGGACTTCTCCACGCTTAGGCAAACACCCCATTAATAAACTGGATAGGACATGGATTGTATAGCTTGCCTAGCTTAGCCTCAGCTGTGTTCGCAACATGCTTGGACAGTTGTAGAACTAAAAGGTGTAAAAACAAACACAGACACAGTGTCTGTATGTGACTGCTGTTTTTGAGAAAGCATCACATATAAAGTGATAGATATAGACATAGTCATAGAGTCATAGTCGGATATAGTGTCTCCATTAGCGTTAACCATACGTTTAATAATTAATTAAGTAAGGCTAAATAAATTCATTTATCTAGAACCTTGAAGGCTGGAGATCCAGGCAAGGTAAGCAAAATAACTGATAATGATATGAATGAGGCTAATTTTAATTACTTTACACTACATTGACTACACATGCATTACAATTAAATCGTATATATATATATATATATATATATATATATATATATATATATATATATATATATATATATATATATATATATATATATATATATATATATATATGATTATTATTACTATGTGCCAATGTTGAAAGAATTATATGTAGAATTATGACACTGAATACAATAACTTCACACCATTGAAAGTTCAACGACGTGTCGCCCCCATCTGTCATGTTGCTAATGTATGTAGATATTAGATATAACCTGGAATAAGTGCTACTGTTGCGTTTTATTTATTGTGCAGTTCTTCTTAATTGATTACAGTGGTTCCACAACTGACCCAGCATGTTTGTCATAAGGCCCCCTGTGTCACCGTGCAAAATTTAATCTCGATCGGAACAAATGCAAATGCAGCCGTGCGTAGGTAGCGACAGACAGACAAACAGACACTTTGCTTTATTCTATAGATTAGATAAATGAGTGCTTTGATATTTTACCAGGTTATCAATAAGTCAACATTCATGTTATATGTTTTATTGTTACACTATCTGGAGTGTATTTTTTTTTATTTAAATCATGATTTAAATCACTCCAAAAATATTTTAAAAATCATTGATTTATGATTTTTTTTTATTTTTTGGCTTCCGGTTTTCTAATCGCTGATTTATATGAATTTAACACAAATAATTGTTTACAAGCATCAAGATCAACAAAGTTTTGTATGTTTTTTAATACAAAACAGAAAGTGCGCACACTTGTGTAGCTGTATTGTCACCAGATAGCCTGATAGTCAAATATTTTATGACATTGTGTATGTTTGAGCTATTCCCTTTCTGAATGCAGTTAAGCCACACAAACTTGTCTTCCAGAGGAAGTATCTTTTCAACACAGAAGCCCTGAGTTAAAGTCCACTTATAGCTTGTGCTAGTTGTTACCAATTCAGTATGTTGACTCAGTTGTTTAATACTGTACCAGTTTGTATTCTGGTTAGAGACCCTTAGAGTACACAGAGCCATGGACATGTGCTAATCTACCCTATAGACAAACAATAATTACCACTGCTACAGCCACACAGCATGCTTTCCTTTCCAAGACAGATTATGCAACTACAGGGGGTGAGGCCTTGTGGACATTGTCTAATGTCTTTATATAACCAAAAATCATGTACCTCTGTTAAGACAAGAACCCAAATCGATTTGAATAGAACATGTTTGAAAGATATAAATATCTATATACCAGATTTCAACAAAAAAAAATCAAATAAATAAAAAAATTAAATAAATCCGATTTAAATTAAAAAAAATCAAATTTTTTTTACTTTTTTTTATATATAAAAATCATTATTTTTTTCAACCCTGCATTTAAGACAATGGAAAAGAAGCAAATTGCTTATGTTTCCTTTTTCAATTATAACTTAAATATATTATGCGCCACAATGTCTATTCTTTATTAAGAAACAATAAATCAATAAAATAAAAAACTAAAATAAGAAAATAAAAAAATCAATAAGTAGGATTATTCACATGTGAATTATAGTAGTCCAGTGTACAGCAGCTACTGTTGGAATATTAACTTTGCTGTATACGTTGAAAATATAATACTAAGTAAACCAATAGTTGTTCACAAGTGATTTCTAGTACTAGTATACCACATTTGTCTAATCAATAACTTGTTTGTAATAAAATATGATAAAAAGGTTACCACAAATAAGTCATTCACATATAATAATACATAGGACTATTATAGTAAATTATACTGGTATATCACAATTGACTAGAGTAATCTTGTTCGTAGGTTCCCAGATGTGATGTTTCACTTTCTTTTTAAATATATAAATAGATGTACAATCATCCAAGTGGTTCTTTGTAACAATAGTATTCCATGATTTGGGACCAACATATGCCAATGTATTTTGTCTGGTGTTGGTTTTACAGTATGGTATTTTATAAGTTATTTCTTGTCTCATTTTATAACTGTGTAACATGATATGATGTGTAAGCATGTCATTAAATATATTTGGTAACATACCCTTATTATGTTTATACATTAGTATAATTTGATTTGTCTTAAATAAAAACTGTGTGTTGTTTCTAAATCCAACATAACTAATTATACGTATTATTCTTTTCTGCAATATATGAATTTTAGATAAATATATTGTTGGGGCTCTTCCCCATACTATGTTACAATAAATAATATATGGGTAAATAAATGTATAATATAGGTTAACCAATGTCTTCTTGTTCAGTTTGCTCTTTACCTTTTTGATAATGCCTATGCTCTTAGAAATGTTATTACATATGTACTTTATATGGTTACTCCAGTTGATTTTAGTATCTATTATCACTCCCAAAAATTGCGTATGATTAACAGTGACTATTTCTATTCCATCTATGTATATGTCATTACGTGTGTTTCTTACACTGGGATTATTGCTAAAGGTCATTGTACATATTTTTTATATTCAGTGAGAGTTTATTAGTTTTAAGCCAAACTGACAGCTTTTTTATTTCAGTATTTAAATCTTTTCCATTTTTTTTCAAATCTTTCCCTTGGATAAAAATGTTAGTATCATCTGCATACATAATGGGGAAGGTGATCTGAGAAACAGCACCTAAATCATATATATAAGGAATAGTAACAGTCCTAATATTGACCCTTGTGGTACTCCACAGAATTGATTCCATTATATTTTACTGTTTGTTGTCTTCCAAACAAATAACTTTGAAACCACTGGAGCGTTATTCCTCTGATTCCATAATGATCAAGTTTTCTTAATAGGATATCATGGTTAACAGTGTCAAATGCTTTAGCAAAATCTAAAAATAGTCCATTTATATGTTCTTTTTGTCCATTGCACTAGTTATTTTGTCAATTAGTATTGTTAAAGCCATATACGTTGAATATCCTTTTTTAAATCCAAACGGGGAGTTTGACAAAATATTGTTTAACAATATATATATTTAATCTATTATATATTAATCTTTAAAAAATCTTTGAAAATACTGGTAATATAGAAATAGGTCTATAGTTTTTAATTAGTGTAGCATCACCTTTCTTAAAAATGGGCTTTAGATTAGCTATTTTTAGTTCGTCTGGTACATGTCCTTTATCAAATGATAAATTTATAATGTAGCATAATGGCCCAATCATACCAGAGTAAGTTTATTTGATAATATTTGGTTTTATGCCATCCCAGCTGGAACTACAGTTTTTCAATTTCTCTATAATTATCTTTATCTCATCTTTGGTTGCAGAAGCTGAAACATAGAGTTTTTATATATTCCATCAAGATAATCGTCAGGCTTTTCTGTGACGAATGGTATTTCATTAGCTATTTCTGATCCAACGGTCGTGAAATACTCATTAAATTTATCAGCTATTAGTTGCTTGTTTTGTGTTAATTTACCATTGACTAAGAACTCTTGGCTACGTGAAAATACTTTTCTCTTGCTTATGATTTCCCTTATCACATGCCAAGCTTTTTTCAAGTTGCTCTTGGGCTTTTCAAACTCCTTCTGATAGTGATAGTTTTCTGCTGTATGAATAAGTTGCCTTAATTTGTTTTTGTATCTTTTATAATTGATTTCATTAAACACTGTTGGTTTTCTCAAGAAAAACATATATAGTTTGTGTTTTGTTTTTATAGAATTCCTAAACCCTTTGGTGATCCATACTCTATGTTTCTCTTTTCTTACCTTTTTCTTAGCTAGGGGGAATGATGTATCATATGTCAGTGAAATTTTCTTTAGAAATTAAGTATAACTTTTTTGGGGATCTTCAGATGCATAAACATCATTCCAACATATTGTATCTATAATACTTTTGAATAAGGCAATGGTTTGATCATTATATATTCTGGTCTCTATCGTTATATCATCTTTTATATCATTATTTAACTTAGTTTGTAGAAACATTGGTAAGTGATCAGAAATATCTGTATAAAATATTCCATGCAGTTGATTATATTCACCAAGTATATCATTACTGTATATATTGTCTGTTAATGTGGCTGTATTTGGTGTTATTCTAGTGGGCTTAGTAATATGAGGTATTAGTGAATTTGAAAACATTGTATCTACATAGTCATAAGTTTCCATATGGTGATCATAGTTTAGTAAATTAATGTTAAAATCAACCATGATATAACACTGTTTATTTCCAATTTTTAGTGTATGTATAATTTTAATGATTTGTACTGTAAAAGCATTAATATTTGTATTTGATGGTCTGTAAACTACACCAACCAATATTTTCTTTTTGTGTTTCTTGAACTGAGACTTGATTTCAACAAAAAGACATTCTATGTGTTCAGTCATAATATTAATTTCTGGCCTTTCTACGTAATGGTAGATCCTTCTTCTTTCATGAACATTTCTAAGTGAAGTATTAAAGGAAATACTGCTATTTATTTAAAGTTAAAAATTTGATGAATATTTCTTACATCCACTATTGATTTACTACAATTTAGAGTGTGTTTTGGGTGTTATGCTGTTTAAATAGAAGCCCAGATAATTTACATGTGAGCAATAATAACTAAATCACCATTAACTTAGCCCTATTAATGACACTGAACTACTGGTTGTGAGTGATAATAAGAATAGGTTGCTAGATATACATATCCAACAATGCACTGAGCATGTTGAACATTTTGAACACGATGGTGACGGATTTACAGACGGGTTTTGAAAATGTGGTCCCTGTGCCAGCTTGCGCTCTGTCGCAGTACTTCAAGACTGAAATTAGCTGATTGCAGACAGACTTCTTTACCTTCCAGTAGATGCAAATGAATCTATAAATACTCAAAAACAACCTAAAATGTTAGCGATTTTATATTTCAAATTAATATAACTTTTCATCAGTGGATGCTGTTGAATTGAATAAGGCAGATTGTTCATGAGGAAATTGACTTGGTGGTATTGAATAAATGGTAGAGATAATTACCACACAAGTAGAACTCATGGTAATTACTTAAGTATATTAGCCCCTACCAGATATTTCACAGCCATTAATTGTCTAATGGCCTTTCTGTTTCTTGCCCCCTTTGGTGATGTTTACTCAGATAAGGACCATTGGACCAGCTTATCCACAAGAATAAATTACTTCCTATGCCATTCAAGCTAACTGTGTCCACAAGTAGGCAGAATGCCAGGCCAAGACATTATGGCCAAAACGCCTAACATTTGTATATAACTGCCAACTTGGGTAGAAAATAGGAACATATAATGTCAAGATCAAGGCGTCTTCTGTAGGTTTCTCTGCTTCTAATTCTAAATATCTAATATAAATTTGACCTCACAGAAGGCATCAAATATGTAAACATTTACAAAACCTTAACTAACTGCATATCAGTTAGTCAATAAAAAAATTGTAAATTCCCTGACAGGTCAGATTGTTGATTCCCTTTAAGAGAGAGAATGAACTGTTGTTGTCTGTAGGCGAAGGATGACCTACAGACGGAGGCTGACAGGTCAGGTTGTTGATTCCCTTTAAGAGAGAGAACAAACTGTTGTTGTCTGTAGGCGAAGGATGACCTACAGACGGAGGCTGACAGGTCAGGTTGTTGATTCCCTTTAAGAGAGAGAACAAACTGTTGTTGTCTGTAGGCGAAGGATGACCTACAGACGGAGGCTGACAGGTCAGGTTGTTGATTCCCTTTAAGAGAGAGAACAAACTGTTGTTGTCTGTAGGCGAAGGATGACCTACAGACGGAGGCTGACAGGTCAGGTTGTTGATTCCCTTTAAGAGAGAGAACAAACTGTTGTTGTCTGTAGGCGAAGGATGACCTACAGACGGAGGCTGACAGGTCAGGTTGTTGATTCCCTTTAAGAGAGAGAACAAACTGTTGTTGTCTGTAGGCGAAGGATGACCTACAGACGGAGGCTGACAGGTCAGGTTGTTGATTCCCTTTAAGAGAGAGAACAAACTGTTGTTGTCTGTAGGCGAAGGATGACCTACAGACGGAGGCTGACAGGTCAGGTTGTTGATTCCCTTTAAGAGAGAGAACAAACTGTTGTTGTCTGTAGGCGAAGGATGACCTACAGACGGAGGCTGACAGGTCAGCACAGAGATGCATCATTGCTTCACTTCAGCAGCAGTTCCCCAAAGTGGCAATATTTGGAGAGGAGGTGAGTACCCTATAGTTGTGGCACAGTGTTGGACTATCGATCAGTTCAAGTCCACATGATGCTGTTTCTAAACTTAGGCAATTTCATTCACTACACATCACCTATGTCTTTCAGTGTCAGGTGAGACCATAACAGCCACTGATCCCTTCTACCTGGTGTCTATGCCAGTGTAAAAAAGTAAAAGATCCCACACAGGGGGTAAATGTCGTGGACTCACTGACTCTAGTCTGAAATAAGATGGGTGCTGTATTAGTGGCTGCTTAAGTACATCCTACAACTGGCGGTGGTGCTGAGAGCCATGGCCCAGTATGACATCTCGGGCTCAAACAGCTGGCCGTGGTGCTGAGAGCCATGGCCCAACATGACATTTCGGGCTCAAACAAGAATGATGGTGACTCTATTTCATCCTACATGAAAGCATTGCTCTGTCACCAAATGTAGATTTGCTCACAATTAACAACCAAAATTATTTATCATTACCTGATCTTTAAAATTTCCACTATTATCTATTTGAATCCCTGGTTGTGTTGTAAAAAAATTTTACTCATAGAATCTCTTTTATTTTTTTTTAAATTCAGTTTTATTTAAAATAATACACTTTCACCACATCCCAAACTCTTTTTTTTGGTGGGGTATTTCTATTTATAAAGTTCATATACAATTTACTTTAATAATTATAAGGTAGTTATGTTATGAAACTAATGTTCACATTTGCAAATTTATAATAACAACTATTTATTTCATATTTGACATGAGTGTCACTACATCATTATCAGACAAAACATATATCATCTTCAAAATTACTTATATGGAATAGTGGATATTGACACAGACCAAAAACACTTCTCTAATGATGGCTGAACTTTATTTCAGGAATTGGATAATAACGAGTCAGTACAGCCTGACTGGATTGAGACAACCTTAGATTCAGCCGTCATGAAACATAGTTTGCCAGACGTGTTGAAGGACGCCAGAGACGAGGAAGTGTGTATATATATATTTATTACATGTACCTGAACCTTTCAGCATATAAAACAACTCCTGTTTCGTGCTTCACGGTTATATATATGTGTCCAACAAGTTTGCTGGTTTACGATGTAGTTGAGTAATTTTTGAAATTTGTTTACCATTTGTTGACCCTGTGAAAATGTGTATGGTCTAATTTTTTTATTTTTGGATAGTTTTGTCATTCTTGTAAATACCAAGAATAAAACATGCTTGCTCTCTTGGTTATGTTGTTATGTATTAAGTTCAGTTATTCCAACTCCAGCATCTTTGTCGTGCTTATAAATAGGAAGCGAGATCCATGAAATGTCTCATATTGTCCAGTTATAGTATCATCTAACACTGTTTGTATACGATAACCTCAAAGTAACTCACACCATATGAGAATACCAGAATACATCCAAGGCAAAGATACACCCTGCAGCCATTGGTGCTGAAGCTAGCAGTCTGTGTAATAACATACTAGAGATGTTTAAATGCTTTGACAAACATGGCCAGTGGTGCAAGCAAGAGATAAGCCGGATTATTGATCTTTCCCATTCTGTTCTGTTCCTGCTATGGTTGAGGGTTTTTGTGCTCACAGCCTGTGTTAAACTCAGGAATGATGAAGTTAGTGTAATGCACATGACCAGCTTGTCAGTTTTGTGTAATTTTTGCCAATTTAGTATTAATTTGTTGCCTTTCTTTAAAATAATAAATACATATATAAGTACTTTTATTTATTATTATTATTATTATTATATACAGTAAGCATTGGAATATGTGTAATTTTTTAAATAGTAATAAAAAATCAAAAGACAGCAATGATTTACATGTACAAATAACAAGGGCAGTTGCATGACAGTTAAAACGCTAAACTGCAAATCAAGAGGATTGTGGTTTTACATTTTTCAATTAATTAATATTGAACCACGGATAGACAATTCAGAATTAGGACCACCTTGGAACTAAGATCAGTTTTATTTCCAATTTAATTTTATAAGCGTCACAACATGTTTGCTGCCCAAAACTACCATATTGATGATTCTGTAAATTATCACATCCAACACAGTCTATGTTTGGTTCATTGAGTATCTGCATCCAGTCGGCAATTTCCAAGCGGTTTCACCAGCCTGGCATCTCTAATGATACTTGGGATGTCAATGTGTCAGGATGCTCGGATACATCACATTTGCCCACAACGCTTGACATCACTGGCGCCATGCACATGTCGTTACCATGGAAACCTGCTTTAAATGTCTTCCCATGTCCTGCGTTGATGCTTCGTTAAGCTCGCTCAGCTGACAAGTTGACAGACGGAGTAGCGGTGAAACAATGGAGGAGATAATTATTGTGATGCTTCATTAAACCCCTGCCTCACTTAAGTTAGCTCATAACGAATCACTCAGTCAGGTTTGTTGATGTTTAAATCTGTGGTATGTGAATAGTTTAAGTAATATGTGCAGTTGGTTTAATAAAGCAGTGCATATTTTTGTTAATATCATCAAAAGAATTGAAATTTTTTGCCTATTTTTTACCAGATCCAGTAAAAAATAGTTTAATAGTTTTTCAAATAAAAAATTTGTACAAATGAGTTGTTATGTTGTAGTTGATACTAGACATGTTCGTTTTTTTCGTGAAATAAGTCAAGCAACAAAATGGAATTAAGGAGGGACCTTTAAAATAATGACATATCACCAGCATTAACATTCTCTGTTCTTTAGATATATCATGAAATAACCTTAATTGATCGTCTCGTTTTCAAAACTACCACAATATATAATTATTGTTGCAAAACCATTTTTGCTACGGACTCATATATATATATATATATAATTTGGCAGAATCAAAGGGAATCTGTTTTTTATTTAATGATATATCCCATTTACCCTCAAAAATATACCTTTCCATTTTACTCTGAATACTTCAGCTATGTCTTTTCAACACGTTATATTATGTACTTTTACATATGCTGCCTGTGTTTGTACATGTGCTGCGTGTATTTGTACATGTGCTGTGTGTGTTTGTACATGTGTTGCATCAACTTACATGTGTTTGTACTTGCGTGAGTTTGTATATGTGTTACGTGCATTTAGCATTCATTCATTCATTCATTCATTTTGTTAGTGTTACTTTCCAGGTTGTGGTGTGGGTTGATCCGTTGGACGGGACTTCAGAGTACACACAGGGTTAGTATGACTGCGTACACATTCAGTAAATATATGCACCAACTAACCTTGACGCAACAATCAGAATTAGCAATTATACATATGTATGGACACTATACAGAGTTGTTACTGACCTACATTCCTTTCAATCTGTGCATGAATTGATTTCCTTACTGGGATAACAGTCATACTCTTGAGCCAGATACACTGTTAGCAAGTAACAAGTGTAGACAGGTACTATGCCTCTAGAATTATAATCTAACAATGCACAGTGTACTGTTAGGTAATTGCGTCTTCATTGTTCCGTTGTGTTGAGTCTAATCATATTGTACAGGGGTATGTTTACCAACATATTTATGGAACCGGAAACAATACAGAAAAGCATAAATCTACTGTGGAAACAATATGTGTGACTTGTTGGTCTATGGGTTAAGATATTTTAACAAGATTTAGATTTAACAAGATTTAGATTTAACAAGATTTGCCATCCAAGCCAAAGGCCCAGATGGCAAGTGGACAAGGAAGCCATTGGCTTATCAAGAGTCCAACAATGTTCATCTACTTATAACCTGCCCTCCTGAGATATATTCAATCTGAATGTTGCTATTGAATATTTAATGTGTTACATTTTCTAAACCAAGTGCAATGACAGCACTTAACTGAACTTTGGCAACTCCTATGTCTATGGTTCAGTATTGTAGTTAATGTTGATCATGCATTTGGGTTTGGCTATAAATACCTCTGCTATAATTATTATAGTAGAGTTTTGAGCACATTCTGCAGCATGTAAATGATGTACCCTTTCATAGATTCTGTAGAGTTGACGATGATGTGTAGCCATAGCCTCAGCTACACCATTAACATCTTCTTGCAATCTCTCTAGCCACTTTGAGTTAATGATCAGTTGGTCCAGCCCATTTTTCTTCAGCCTCTTCTGTGTTTCCTGATATTTCTCAGTCTATGCTGCTAAGACCCACGCTCTCAGGTCTTTGTTTCCAATGGTCCTACTTACCCAACTTTCTTTTGATTGAATATAGATGACCTTCTTCTTAAAATTTTTTCTTATTAGAAAAGGTGCTGGTATACTCTTGGCATTTTGTACCACAAATTACATGAACCACTCGTTTCTGTACTACTGTGATACATTGAATGTTTGTAATCTATGTGTTTCCTAGGTCACTAAAACAGTAAATATATGGCATGATGACAACAATAACTTATTCCAATGGACTCAGGCTATGTTTGTAGTTGTAATTAGAAATAGATGCTACGTGGAATAATGGTGAAATCACATGAAATTTTTACGGAAGTGCAATACGTAATTCACACAAATTTTAAGCTAATACTTTTACAGGCTGTGAATGGATTTAATTTCTGTTGATGTGTCCCAGGTCTGTTAGACCATGTCACTGTGCTCATCGGCATCGCAGTGAACGGCAAGTCAGTGGCGGGGGTTATCTACCAACCTTTCTACAACTACCAGGCAGGGCCTGAGGCAACGCGTGGCCGCTGTATTTGGGGCGTCATAGGACTAGGTATGTCACCCAATTCAATTCTTCATTGACTTGCATTTAATTATGGGTTAAATCAATTTTAAATTATCCTAAGTTTGGACGTGCACTGACTATCTTGAATAGACCTGGTCACCAAAGGTTGGAATTAGAAAACTGACCCTTCTAGACCAAATTCCTCCAATTCCAATTGTACTAGATAATGAACTATTCTACCTTTCTGTGCTTGGCCACTTGTGTGTATGTTGTAAGGATTTTTCACTAAAATAGAAACAGCTGACTATCGAAATATGAACAAATAAAAAAAAGCGTACATTGACTTGCTGTGTTGTGAGAAAATGTACAATGTTTTTCAGCAGTGTTGCTGGACATGAGCCAAGGAACAGCATATTGTATCATGCCGTCTACTGAAGGGACAGCAAGACCAATTTAAGTGCTACTAATACTGTACTTCAACTTTTTGTTCACGACCAGATGCTGCCCACGGACAAGCAGGCAACACCTTCCTCCAGTCAACTGTCGTTGTCTTTTTAGTGGACCCACGTTTTGTTTTTCTGGGTCACCATTTTGATTTGCTGTCCTCGACCGTGGTCAATGCATGTGTGGGAAATGTGAAATCACTTCAGACCTGAGAAATAACGTTCCTCGAACGGCCGTGTGTGCAACAAATACACTATTGTTTTCCTAAAATATGAACTTTACAAAAAGTGGGAAACTTTGTGTGGGAAAACAGGACCGAGAGAAAAAAGCTGTATTTCCTGCTCGAAAGCAGCAGTGTTGACAACATATACATGTGATTTTGTCATGCTGTCATGGCACGTCCTGAATACATCTACCAGTCCTTTTTCCATGCCATCTGGGTGATAATAGGGGAATCTGTCCCTGCCTTGCATGCTGCAGGTGGATTTGGCTACGAGAGCGAGCCACTTCCCGATGGTAAGAACATTATCGTGACGACACGTTCGCACGGCACTGGCACCGTGGCAGAGGCCGTTGATGCCTGTGAGCCGACAGAGGTCAATCGTGTAGGTGGAGCAGGTCATAAGGTCAGTTGGGGTCAGGGGTCATGACCTTGCACCTGGGTTTTAGTGGTCAGAGGTTAATCTGTGTGTTTCTTTGTAGCCTACAACCTTCTGGTTCACCTGTTGTCTAACCCCACCCTTTTCTGTTTTTTATGTAGAAAAGCACGTATGTTTAACTGTTGTGTTTCACCCGATGTTATCATGGTTCAGATCTTTAAATTATGGTGTTCCAAGCAGCCACAGCAAATACATTTATAAACTTGGGAAAACTCATTATTGAAACCGTGTGGTGCTATCGCGGATATGGATTACGCGCACACCTGTTGGCAATTTTTAACAAATTGTTTTTAAGTTTGTGTCCATAAGGACCACCTTTAAATATATATATATATATATATATATATATATATATATATATATATATATATATATATATATATATATATATATATATATATATACACGATACACATACACATACACATATATATATATATATTATATTTATATATATGTATGTAGTAGTAGAAATATTATTGAAAACAGCACCTTGTGATATCATTGAGCTGGACTTTAAAAAAAAAAAATTCAGTCTGACATATCCCAGGACACTGTATAAACTGTTTTGGTTAATAGGTTACATTTGTCACAATGGCCAAAACATGTGAGCTAAAAGTATGTTTTTTTATGTGTTTCAAAACTTTTCATAATTATTATTAATGTCTGCTGGTGTATAAACTGTCAACGCATGGACCCAGACTTTATTGTTTGTGCACTTACAAATGGTTAAACTATGCACAGAGAAGAAGATTATTTACATCACTTCGCGCATTAATGAGAAGTTAATTAAATTTACCCCAAAATATATAAAGGAATTAATTTTTCTGAGCAAATTGGGACGAGCTACAAGGCAACGTATTAGCAGTTAGTTACACTGATTGCTATTGGCCTATAAGTCTATAGTAATTAAGTGTGTCAATTAAGCGCATAGACTTGTCAGAGACGTGTTGTACTCATTGGGTAGACGTGCTGGCTGAGTTGTTATGAATGTTTTGTACAAGGCCAATGTAAATTATACAAATAAAGCATTTACGCAACTTACGCTACACTGTGGCTCAACTTACCCCACACCAAGTGTTAGTTGAGCCAGCTTACCAACCCTATTTGAATCAGCTGTATATAATTATCTATGCATATTAGATATATTATCTTGGTATAAAACTATCTACTAATAATCATAATTTATGTGAGAACAAACAGTTTTGACTTATGAAGATGACAGCACCCTAGACATCAAAAAGTATGAAAAATGGCTCAACTAACACTGCCTTCCCATTTCGTCCATACTGAATTACTGCATATTAGGCCTAGCTACAATATTTCATGAATTTTCTTAGGTAGATGAAACTGACAACTTTGTTATGTAAAAGTCACAACTTGGTTACATAAAAGTCACAACCTGGTGATGTAAAAGTTACAACTTGGTTACGTAAAAGTCAAAACTTGGTTACGTAAAAGTCACAACTTGGTTACGTAAAAAGTCATGAGGGTTTGTTCGTGTTGCTAGGACTACTTTCAATAATATTTTAATGTATAATGTATAATTTTTTAATAAAAAATGCAAGTTTATAGTAAAAAAGCCTTGGGTTTTCCTGGAAAATTGGATACACGTTTTCGTGTATGTGAGTGGCGGGCATGATTCTCATAAGCAGCGCATGTTAACACAGCAGGAATACAGAATGATTCCGTTCCAGCCATTTTGATTCTATTAAATGGCTGATTCTGTTAAAGTGGGCTACACTGCAACAGATGGCATCAGCCAAAACAGGCTTTATGTCGTGTTGTTTGAATTTCTTGTCTTCATCTCGTTTAACCAACTTAATTTCAGATACTTACAGGGCCTAATTCAAGACCAGACTCACATTTTATATTTAAGCATGAAAACAAATTATGAAAATAAAAGATGCCCGAAGCACAACTAACGTCTCTGTTTGCCTCCTAGGCTCCTTTGGAATGTTTTCACGTGGAAAGTTACGGGAAAATCAAAACATAATCACGACATCGAAGTCGCATTGGAATGAGATAGTGAAAATGGCCGTGGATGCGTGCAGACCAACAGATGTGTTGAGGGTGGGAGGGCTAGGGAAAAAGGTTAGTTATCCCGTGGATATTGCTCCCCTCTAGCATTTGATAATTGGACCGAGTTGTCTACTAACATGGGTTGAGTTGGTGCCTTGTATATTATGCAGATTAAAGGGAAAGTACAACGATTTATATTGGTTGAATATTACAGAGCTAGTTGGGGGTTTGTATAATTAAAATGGTCAAGTTCTTTGAATTTTTGGTTCTCAAAGTTAAGTAGATTTAAATTATTGATGTTATACTTAATGTTTTAATCTTTGTTGCAGTTTATATACCTTCAGAAATTGAAGAAAAACAGTAATTTATCAGGTTAAAACGTTATATTTTATTTTCAAAAGTGCAGATTTATTGATCTGTCTTTTAATGCAGCAAAGCTGTATCTATCTATATAATGTTATAAAACTAGTGAATTTTAGTCTATTGCCAAATCATGTTTTTTTATTATTAAGGGTTGAAAGATCACGACAGTAGCACGCTTCGTATGGATGTTATTTTTAACCAACCGAGAAGTTATAAATACTAATAAATTTGGTGTTACAATGTCTCTTTTGGATAACCAACGAAAGTCGTTGTACATTGCCTAATTACGTGTGTCTGGTGGTGTCTGGTGCTGTAGATATAGTTGTTCAACTGAATGACATGTTTCTTTGTTGATCAGTTGTTGGTTGTAGTTAGTGTTGTCTCCGAATAGAGGGTGTGTTGGCATTTACCTGACTGTTGCTGCCTTTAGCCATAATCTATTTACAACATTTAATATCACTACCTTATTTTTAAATTGAGTAGTACAACAATGTATTATAAATATTGTTAAAACATTGTATATAGCAGTTTCATTGAAAACTAAATGCATTTTTGATAAGATGCATACAATAAAAGTCTATGTGTTGTGCAGAACATTTTATTATGTCAACAACACAACAGCAAATGTAGAACTATCATTGAGTATTATTTACTGAAGTATGTTGTGGGCTTGTGTGGTCATGTGCCGTGGTCATAGTCATCCATAGTGCATGGGGATAAAGGTGACATATTCTCCCCTCTGCCCCCTTCCCTGCCTGCTTCTCTCCCAGCCTCTCCTACCTTCCCCTTCCCATCTCGCTTTCTTTCTTTGTAACTAAGAAATCGTTACAACATGTATTGTGATACGATGATAACATATTCTATCCTGATTAGGATCACTGCTACATATGTCATTATATAAACTTAATTGTACTTTGTTTAGCAGTAAATAAGTATGACTGTAGTCAGAAACTATTATTGCAAGGACATTATTGCAGACCTGACACCGCTGTAGTATGATCACAAGATATCAGATCTATCATTTGATATTATGTTGCATTGTGGGATGGATTTCTCTGATTGGGCTGATACAGTATCAAATGTGTGTTTATATATGTGTAAAAAAACTTCAGTTAATATTATTAATACTAACAAAAACGCCCATCCTCCGGATGAGATAACTTGGTAGTTCGTACGTGACTGTAAAATGTCATGATACACAACATTATCACAGAAATATCCATCTATGCTTTTGTCAAAATAATTATGACTCCTTGAAATGGCAGCGTAATACTGGCTGTTATAGTAACGTGTAGCGACGTCTTGCCCTTGTATTATGAAACTTTAGACAATCTAAGAAAAGACGCATGACGTTGTCAACAATTGTACGTAACAGTTTGTGTGCGTAGCATTGCAGACTGTTGTATGTAGTAACTACAAAGGGTAATTTGATTGTTTGAAGAAAGGGTAACAGCAGGGTGAACTTCGAAAAAATTAAACTGAGATGACCTGTCCGTGGTGTCATAGAAAGTTTGATGCCTGAGATGCAAAGCGTCTAGGAAGAGCAGCATAACAGTCATACAGTGGATTATAATAAGAATATTATTATCTGTATTACGCCAGTACACTTCTCTATAAGGCTGTGTATCGTTGCCAGGTGCTGCTGTTGATTGAAGGCAAGGCGAAGGCGTACGTGTTTGCGAGCCCTGGGTGCAAGAAGTGGGACACATGCGCCCCAGAGGCGGTCCTGCACGCTGCGGGGGGTCGACTCACAGACATACACGGGCAACTGTACCAGTATCACCCCAGTGTTCAGCGGCGGAACGTAGGTGGCGTTCTTGCCACGGCCCGGGCAGAGGACCATCAATGGTACGCCGACAAGATCCCAGAAAACGTGAAGGCATCATTGCCAACGGATGTGCTCTGAGTGCAATGGGAAAGTCAACGGGAACTGTGATGGAAAAGTAATAGACTTAAGTGGAACTTAGGGGGTGATCTCAAGCAGTAGCTTACCTAGGATCTTACAAAGGGCGGGAACAAGGGGGACAAACTTAGTCACCCATTAGTGTACCATGCTACTCTGTAGCCGCACAACAGGTCACATATGAAAAAATTTAAGCCATGGGGCACGGCCCCTCCTAAATACACCACTGATTTCAAAGCATTGATGTATGACACTACATATTCCCCAGGCAGTATGTCGGCCGTCATAGCGCAAAGCTGCCAGCATGAAGTCTGCATTATTATGAACTGTGGTCAGGAATGAATGATTCTGGGAAGGTACGTCGACCCTATGTATGACCCACCCATCCTCCGTGAAACTAGTTTCATGTAGTGATGTTTTGAGATCATCCTTTATGTTATACAAGAATATGACAGAGTTGGTAGTGCAAATGATGTAGCAATAAGTATTAGTTTATGTGGATAGCCAACTGTCATTGGAGCTATACGTATGTGACTGTGTTGCTATGTGCAGTTTCTTGTGTACACATTAGAGAAGTTAAATTTGTCATGTCTCCCAACACATTAGATCTCATTGGTAAATATGGTGTTGTCAACTGTACGCATTTCTGCATAGACTGTATTTAGAGGGTTAAATATGTCCTATGCATGCATATCTTGACAATCCTACAGATATTACAATTTCCTAACCAAATTTTAAAACAGACGGTGATTATACCATAAATGTAATCCATCATGATTACAGTTAAACTTTATGACTACGATTACTAGTATGATTACTTAGAAAATTAGTGTAATCGACTGTTGCATGTAATTATGATTACATTCATGATTATATTCAAGAATATAATTGACATTTAAAAATGAAATAAATAAAAACTCATGTTTTTATTATAACCAATTTTATTCAAGACAAAATCAAACACAATATTAAAATACTGGAGTATGAGTATGATTACTCAAACATTTGTTGACAATTTCATATGATTACTGGGTATGATTACTCCACCTGTGGATAGAACGTATGCAACATGATGTACCAATACTTGCACAATTCGAATTTTGAGTAAATCTACAAAATGCTTTTCTTCCCATGTTGGCATCCCTGTAAGTGACATTGAAATGATGATTTGTGACCTGACCATCTGTGATGCAACGATGTGTTGTAGGGTTCTCGTGTACATTGTTACACCAGGTCAGAATTTAATATGTGATAGCGTGCGTGTGTAAAATGCAGACAAATAATCATGTATAGCATTAGTAGTAAATGTGTTAATATAATTATGTGGACAAATTCTTTTTGCCACCTTGTCGATTCAGATCTAAGTGTCAATGCCATTCTCGCCACCAGGGCCTTTGGACACATAAATACCCCAGCCGATCGACCTGTTGAAACACAAATTTTCCCGTTGCTGTGTTAACCAGTGATATTAGCTGGAATTTATGAGGCCTACGTACGTGAACTTAACTTTAATTGGTTGTGGGCCGTCGTCGCTAGAGGGATGGGTAAGGATAGGCATTTCCTGAAATGCTCTTTGAAGTTGTGTGCACTGGCACGTGTGGTTCCCAGAAACACGTCAACCAAGACAGGAAATGGGATGAAGTAGAAATGATTCGGCATACATCCACACTTGGCGTGGGATAAACTGATAAATTCACATTTCAACAGATCTGTCTTCAGATTTTACTATCACCCCTGACTTGCAAGGATGTTTTATGTTACGATTGTGTAGTTGTAGCAAAAATGTAATTTCCTGAATATATCCCAATAGTTCTAGTGATTTAATGTTTCGTAATGAACTCTCTTCATAGGAAATACATTACTTTGATGTTGGGGTATTGAAAGGGATAACTAATTGGCTTCCATTACAGACATGCGCTCCCTCCCCATCTTCCAAAAGTGGTTCACAACAAATTTGTGTGAACAAATACTTCTTATTGGGTGTTTCTTCATAAAAGGGGTAAACGTGATTTTGTTTTAGAGACGTCAAGTTTTTCGATAGGGGTTCTAAAAATTATTACGATTCGTTATGAGTTGAGATATTGTTGTTGCATAGGTCTGAACAAGAATCTTCTTTATTTCTGTGAATGTTGTGTTCATGGAATCATGTATGGTGTACCAGAAGACAACTTATGAAATGTTGTGTTCATGGAATCATGTATGGTGTACCAGAAGACAACTTATGAAATGTTGTGTTCATGGAATCATGTATGGTGTACCAGAAGACAATGTATGAAATGGCGTATATAGAAGCTTGTATGCATTTGTTTTGAACCAATGTACCACTGATCACTGTATGGATGCATTTTACATCAGTGCTATAAATATGAAAGTTGAATTCTTTACTTTTCATTTCTGTTTACCTACGTGTTACTCTTGGGATATTCCTGTCCTGATTATCTACGTGTTACTCTTGGGATATCCCTGTTTGAGGCCATTTTTAAATCCACTAGTTAAATATTTTGTGTGGTCTAAATTTTATTTTCTTTTAACTTCGGAAGCAAACATGCTTAGGCAATTAACACTACCAAGGCAGTTATTAAATAGGGCATGAGTGCTCAGAATGTTTTTCTTAAATTGACTTCTGCCTGGTGCCAACTACTCTGGCCACCTATCCCTAGGCAAAGTCAATCGCCCTACAATGTTTTTCTATCTGGCTGTTGCTACTAGTACGGCGGAGATCTCGCTCGGCCGAAACGTAAGTATTTTCATGAAACGTGAAACCTTACAAAAACGCTATAAACAGAGCAATAAACACGTCTTTCGTGTCTGTATGCATTCTTATATGTATATCACTAAAGTTACCTGACAATAACCATGTAAAAGTGTGAAATTATTCCTTTTTGTCAGAACGCATGTGCTTGTCAAGGTTTGTATATAACCGGATGTTGTTGTGAGCGAGATTAGCAAGCGGGATTTCCATAGATCTATATAAGGTTACGCTAAGAATTGCCGTCTGCTGGCCATAGAGTTGCATCGTTAATAATGCCCCTATAAACTACTAACTTACTAACGGGTGTTTTATTTATGTCTGTGCTGCTGGCCCATTCTGGCCTCATTCTACACGAAATCGCGTTTGATCATGTGACGCAAAGGCAACATCACGTGCACAGTATGGCGGCTAATTGTGAAATGTTTTCTATGTCGCCGATAAAATTACTCATAAGTAATTATTTGGAGCACATTTCTTCAGTTTATTGACGCCCAATCGTCGGTTGTATGTCACGGAATACACATGTGAAACGGTTAGTGCGTATCGGTTTTAAAACTTAAGTTATTAGTTCCGTAGCCAAATGGCTACGGAACTGCCAAAATGGCGAGTTAGCGAATGCCCGTCAGGCCTTTCGCCCCAGAGACGAAGAGCGGGGCGAAAAATTTTGCCTAACCTATCCCATGATCTGGTAGTTTTTGTACTTGAAAAACAGGCTAAGTTTAAAACGTAAAAACTCCGAGAGCTAATCTCATATACCAGTACATGTATAGGGGTGCTCCAGTGAAATTACTACCAAATGTATCTGCCAGGTGCCACTTCCAAAAAAGTTAGTATCATTTTATCCAACAGGTGATACTTCGGTCACTTTAGTTCCAAACTTTGACCACACAGGCAATGGCGTCATTGCGCTGCCCCAACCAGAAACGGCACACAAGCGATTTTATTTGAATGTTTAAATTAATGAATGTATTACATTAATTAATGTTAATGGATGATTGATAAGGAAATATAGGTAGGCCCTACTGCAATTTTAATATGTCCTTAAAGGCTGTTTTTAATTACAAAACGACATTCATTTTAGAAGCTGTAGCATCCATAAGTTTGTATCTTAAATTCTTTCATATCAACTACAACGGTATTTCTACAGGGAACATATTAAATAATGACACGTTCTTCTTATCAGCAGCCATCTAGGGGAGACCAGGGCTAGAAGTAACAGTGTGCCTAGCAGCAAGAGTTGTGATCCAATGTCATTCACCACGTGTCATTATTATGCCCTGGTTGTCTATTATACATCCAATAGCAATCTATGGTGCGGAGGCATGGATGCTACAATCACAGGAGACACAATAGCTCAATTATTATCTATAGCGCCCCTAGTCAGCTTGCATATAACATTTTAAATGTAAATTACTACTTGTTAATGTACTTGTTTGAGGCTATCCAATGTTTTTTGTACACTGACATTTTTGGTTGTTTTGGATGGCCAAATACATTAGGAACTAGGAACTAACTTTCAATGTGTATATTAGGGAGAACATGTATATTTCAGGTGGTGCAGTAACACAATTTTAGACAGCCATTTTTGGCCGATTTTAAAACTTAAAAAAATCCCCTTGAGCAAAAAGTGAGTAGAGAACATCTTTTTGTACACATATCCCTGTTAGGTGCCAACCAAGTGACTATATTTAAACAAACAACCGGGTTGAAAACGCTTTTTGTAGCATAACAAAATTTGATTCCGTTTCAAAACGTAAAAACAAAACCACTGGTTCATGACACATCAGCAACAACTGAAGTGGAACAATCTATGGAATTACGAATGTAACCCCGGACATGGTCTGCTACAATCTAACAGAGACCTAGATGTTCTCCGACTGATTCAGATGGCAGTCGTACATGCCGGCATAGTGGGTGTCCTTCACCAAAGTCATCCTATCAATGACTGCACCTTTCTGAAAATATAAAACAGACAGCATTTACAAGCAATAATATTATGATACATAGTCATAATTTCCACCGCGGCAGTTTTTTTTTAGAAGGTCGACAATTACTTAACATTCATTTCTTTCAAACTGAAACAATCCAGAGCAGTGAACGGGAAAATCGATGCCACATTGCAGTGAAAATGTCTATTTCCTGGAAATAGATAATATCTGTGAAACATAACATTGGGAATACGTATTGCCAAAGGTGAAATGCATACATTTGATACTTCTGAGTGTTATTCAAGATTGTCATTCGCGTGTATCCGTAGTCGTAACTGCGGAAAGCCGACCACGGGGTCGCAGTCAGTTCAAACGGGCCATGTCCTAAATAACTGCCCTAAAAACAACTGCATAATTTATTACTGATATTCTTGAAAGCAACTGTTTATTATATATATATATATATATATATATATATATATATATATATATATATATATATATATATATATATATATATATATATATATATATATATATATATACACGCACGCACGCACGCACGCACCATTTAGCAAGTTTTCCATTCAAGGCAAAACCCCAGATGACAAGTCAACAAAGAATTCATCTGTGTGTAACTCACCTTTATTATATATATCTGTCAATTTTGTTTTAACCGCATTCATACTGCTGCAACTTACACAGTCAGTAGATACTAATTTGTTAATTTATCGTCTTCTGTGAAAACGAATACATCCTTATATCCAACTATACTTACAGCTGATCCCGTGACGACGTAAACCGGTGCACCAGGGTTGTGATAGGGGTTGTCTGAAGTTGTCCCATTGCATACCTAGAAACCTCGGATAATATTGAATTGTAGTTATAAATGCAACAGCTTAATCTGGCGAGTGTTCCTTCACTCAACAATAGCTCAGGGGACTCGATAGTTAGGGAAACTGACAGAGTGCTAAACAAGAAGGACAACGTTGTGAGTTGCTTTCCAGTGGAAAACAGAGGGTATCATAGAAAGGGTGGACAAAGTCATGGATTGTAGCAATGAAGGGTATCTTTTAGTATACGAAGGCATTGATAATGCAGGGAGGGAGAGTACAACTGCCATAGTTAAAAAATACAGACAGTCAGAACACGTAAACAGACACAAGTTGAGCAGATAATAATTCTGTGAGGGATTTTACCAGTGACGGGAAGCAGGGAACAGAGTTATCGAAATTGCTGGAGGATGGCAATTAACACGCTAATTCAGCAACTATGTAGGGAAGAAGAAATTGGATTTGTGGGGATGTTTTGTTGGGAGGGGTGACATGCTCATGAGGGATGGACGTCATCTAAGTGGAAAGGGTGCAGTGGTGTTTGTGGATGAGCAGTTGACAGTGGCATGGGTAGCATCAAACATATTTTTGGTAGGAAACATTGTTTAACCTAGAAACGCAGGGGTTACTTAGAAGTGCCTGAAGCAGGACAAGAGGCTGCTAGTACATACAAACCAATAACAAAACGTCTGGAAACATTTCTGAAGCTGGTTATAAATGCGTGTGTTTAAATGCAAGTAGCATAGTAAATGTAAATAAGGACAATGAATTAAACATTTTGGTAGAATATATTGACCCTCACATAATTGGTATAACCGAATCATGGGCAAAAAAAGACACAACAGATGCTGAATCACGACTGAAAGGTATGTAATGTTAAGGAGAGATCGAATATAAAGAAGGGGAGGGGGGTTATTTTTATATTACAGATTCTATTCAGGCTTACAAAATAAATTTAGAAATGGAAGCAAATTGCAAAGCCGCTGTTTGGTGCGATATAGTTATAGGAAATTCAACAGTAACTTTTGGATTAGTTTACCGAAATCCAAACATAAACGAAGAGGATAACAGTAAAAAATACAAAACACTATAAAGGAAGTGAGTAAAGGGGAATGTATCATAATGGGAGATTTTAATCACGGACATATGCAATGGAAATATCTAGAGAGTACAAGGGATGAGGACCAAAAGTGTCTACTTTTAATTTAGGATAGTTTCCTTACCAACACTTGCTAGAACCAACCATGGGAGAGAATGTACTAGATATAGTTTTGTCGTCACAAAATTAATTAGTGGACAATGTCAAAATAAATTAACCATTGGGTAACAGAGATCATAATCAGATACATTTTGAAATAAGAGTAAAATCAGAAATTAAAAATAAAAAGAAATACAGGAGAAACTTCCACAAAGGTAAATATAAAGATATGAGAAAATACTTAGCAAAGCTGGATTGAAATAAAATGCTGAGGAACAAGACAGCAATTGAATGTTGGAACATTAAAAAATATGAAAATGGGAGCAAAAAAATATGAAAATGAGAAAACAAGGAAAACGATCTGGAAAGAAACACTTGTTAAAAGAAGCTATTAGAAAAATAGCGTACAAGCAAGCTATGTGGAGGGTTTACAGGCGTACCAGAAAGGATGAAGACTACACAAATTACAAACAAGGCACTTTATGCAGCTACGACTGAAATTAGAAAATTTAAAAGAAGCTATGAGCAAGAATGTAGCATAAAAAATTAGAGCAAGAGTTTGTATGCATATGTCAAGAGAAAACAAAACGTACAAGGAAAGGTTCAGTTCAGTTTTTACCAGAGAGAATATTAGTTAATTACCAATTCCAGATACTAAATTTCAGGAGGCTAAATCGGACTATTTGGGGCAGTTAATTGTAATTCCAGAAATAGTAGCTAAGACAATAAAGGCACTGAAGGATAATAAATCATCTGGAGTGGATAGAATTCCGCCAAAGCTACTAATGGAAACAGTAGAACAGATTATTATACCACTTGCAAGAGTGTTCAACTTGTCATTAAAAAGATGGAGTGGTTCCTTTGGAATGGAAAGAAGCAAATATCATATCATTATTTAAAAATGGTTCGAGAAATAAGTAAGAGAATTACAGTAAGTTTAACATCAGTGATTTGTAAATTATTAGATAGGTTAATTAAAATACCATATATGTTTAAAAACAAGGTTGACACATATCTCAGGAGGGCGGGTTACTCATAGACATAGCTGAACATATTTTGGACTCTTGACAAGCCAATGGTTTCCTTGTCCACTTGTCATCTGGGCCTTTGCCTTGGATGGCAATCTTGTTAGATCTTGTCAAATCAGCAACTCGATGCATAAATAATACTACATACCCTGGTTCCCCAGTTATTTTACCAGATAAATTGAAAAAGGAATACGTAAGGCCAGAGCGTTCAGGCATGATATCCAATGTGTTATCTAAACTATCCGCCAGAGTGCGGCACTTGAATAGACTAAGACGCGTCAGTCTGCGGGCGGGTTTGGCCGACTTGATTGATGACTAAAGTTTAAGACACGCGAAACGTCATCAAGCAAAAATACGAAAATGATCTGGCGGTCTAATTATCCGCTTTGAAAACCTTGAAAGAGCATGTGTACGTGCAGAGACTTACGTGACGATTATACGTTGGCCAGTTGCGCTCGTACGAGTGTTCGTGACCAGATAGGTGAATGTCTACGCCGTACTTATACAGCAACTCCTCCACGCCGTAGCTATGTGTGTCTGGTAGGCCAACGCGAATCTACAAGCACACAAACTTAAACGCATATAATCCGACTTGCCTATATAATATTATATTTACGCAGACACGGAGGCACGAACGGAGGCACGCACGGAGGCACGCGCGGAGGCACGCACGGAGGCACGTACGGACGCACGCACGGACGCACGCACGCACGCACGCACGCACGCACGCACGCACGAAGTCAATTAAACAAATCTATAGAATTATATAAGGGAATTGTATATTTTTTAGACAGTAATATAATACCACATATTCATTCATAGAATGTTCATAGAACAAATAGAACAATAGAACACTACAGTTTATATAGATATGTCCGCACAAATCCTATTTTCTATAACAAATTCCATAGGCTATTTTCTGGATTATAAAGTTTGGAATATGTTCATTTCTCAGCTAAGGGAAATATCTTGTTAAACAAGCATGTGTGATGGTGAACTCACCATGTTCTCCTCGTTCTGGCAGTGTATGGGGTCGATATTGGAGCAGTATAGTGGGCGGTGACACACGGCGATAATCCACGGCCGCTGGGCTCGATTCTCCGGTTTATTCGCTTCCTACAACGGAACAAAGGCGACTTATCTTTGCAAGTGAAAACTTGGAAGTAGTAGTCACAAGTTGTGAGTTACAAATGACCTAGTTACCATTTGTAGACACAGCGTTTGTCGTGTGGCATTCCACGCAACGTCTAATACCACATGGTACTTAATAGTTGTAGTCAGTCGTTTCAAAAATGGACGGTGACATTGCCACACAATTGACAAATCGTGACACCAGTGACACATCGGGACACAAGTGGTACACTTTGACACCAGTGACACATCGTGATATCAGTGGTATGTCGTGACACCCGTGAAACATCGATCGTGACACCGGTGACACATCATGACACCAGTAATACATGTTGACACGAGTGACACATTGTGACACCAGTGACACATAGTGACATTAGTGACACATAGCGACACATCGTGACACCAGCGACACATCGTGACACCAGTAACACATTGTGACACCAGCGTTAGAGCCTGGTTAAGAATTACAGCATGTCACCATATCTATTATGTGGCCCCAGTAATTCCCACCCTCGAGTCATTAACTGCCAACGCATTTATCACATTTCGTTTTTGGAGTGGAACCCTTGCAACTGTATGGCGGCCCATATATGGTCTCCGGCTCCCAGTTTGGGAACCGATGGTGTAGGCAATATCCCCAAGAGCGACCCACCACGAACTACACACTTACGATGTCCCACCCCTCCCAATATATCATGAATATGAACATAACGCACTAATCTTCTTGCAACTCCATTTTCACACTCCATACCTAATACGTACCTCGAGGTCATCCTCCACCCACTTGTACTGATGGGCGATCTGCTGCCAACCGTAGTTCGTGTAGCAGTAGTACTACCTACCTTGAGGCTGTCTTCCACCCACTTGTACTGATGGGCGATCTGCTGCCAGCCGTAGTTCGTGTAGCAGTAGTACTACCTACCTTGAGGCTGTCTTCCACCCACTTGTACTGATGGGCGATCTGCTGCCAACCGTAGTTCGTGTAGCAGTAGTACTACCTACCTTGAGGCTGTCTTCCACCCACTTGTACTGATGGGCGATCTGCTGCCAGCCGTAGTTCGTGTAGCAGTAGTACTACCTACCTTGAGGCTGTCTTCCACCCACTTGTACTGATGCGCGATCTGCTGCCAGCCGTAGTTCGTGTAGCAGTAGTACTACCTACCTTGAGGCTGTCTTCCACCCACTTGTACTGATGCGCGATCTGCTGCCAGCCGTAGTTCGTGTAGCAGTAGTACTACCTACCTTGAGGCTGTCTTCCACCCACTTGTACTGATGGGCGATCTGCTGCCAACCGTAGTTCGTGTAGCAGTAGCACTACCTACCTTGAGACTGTCTTCCATCAACTTGTACTGATGCGCGATCTGCTGCCAACCGTAGTTCGTGTAGCAGTAGCACTACCTACCTTGAGGTCGTCTTCCACCCACTTGTACTGATTGGCGATCTGCTGCCAGCCGTAGTTCGTGTAGTAGTAGAACTCAGAGGAAAAGGCAACAACGTGGGCCGGACCAATGTTGAAACTGTAAATGTGACGAGGAAATATTATTGTCCCGTTGGGCTATTTTTGAATCGCATAAAATCACTTTTCAACGGACCTGTTTTCCCTGTCAGATTTATTAAAGAGAGAGACGACGTCGGAGGGGGCTACGTACTTCTGTGATCTTCCGGGACGGGTCGTTTGTGGTCAGTTTTTGTTAAGACTTTTGACAAATTTGTTTTTATTGATATAGGTTGCATCCTAGTCGGCCGTCGGCGAACTGTGCTCAGTGTAATCACAAGAACAACCAAGACTTGCAAGAAAATTCTATTTTTAAATTGGAGAGAAAAATGACAATGTCATGGCCCAACGCACCTGTAGAACATGCCCTCTCCGTCTCCACCTGGCATGGTGAATCTACTCTTGTAGTTGGAAAAGTTACTGAAATAAATCAGTATATCTAAAACGTTCAGAGGGAATGTATTTCCCGACACCAGCAGGTAAATTTGTCACAGGAAAATAAATTTGTTTTCGGCATAGAAAATATAAACTGCATGTTGTGAATTACAGGAGTATTAAATAAATACATTCGTTCTGCAGTGCACGTACGGGTGCTTCAAAACAGAGAACTTTTCCCAATTCAAACCACTTCTAATTGTTTGAAGTCCGCAATGGATGAAGTTGTAATCACTCAGTAACTCAAAAATTTATTTCATATATAAAACAGATTATCCGAGAATTGCTATGGACAATTTGCCTAATTTATCACGATGACTCAGTTATTTTTCATGTAAATAATAAATTGGCGACACAGTTACTAGGCCATCTAATGTCATGTACGGCACGTACTTACTAGGCCCTCTCGTGGTTGCCCACACATGTCATGTACGGCACGTACGCCGCAATCGCCTGTATCTGATTCATGAAGGCGTCTCCAATTTTCGCGTTGTCCTGCACACAATACTCCTCGTCACAGTTTAACAAAGTACATTTAAAAATAATTATTTCATAATTAATGTGTATGTGTGTGTGTGTGTGTGTGTGTGTGTGTGTGTGTGTGTGTGTGTGTGTGTGTGTGTGTGTGTGTGTTTGTATGTGTGTGGGTGTTTGTGCGTGCGTGTGTGTGTGTGCGTGTGTGCGTACGTGCGTGTTGAATAGGTATGTACCTATATACCTATGCAAAGATACAATACATCGTGTACTTAACTATTACATTGTTGTTGTATTATGTATTATGAAACTCTTACATGTTGTATTATGTTCATTGGACCATTTGAAATAGTTTGATTACGTTTATTTTGCACAACTGAATCGATTATGTAATTGACTTACCGTATGCATGTCGTACGCGAAATCACCTGCAATCAACACGAACCTGGCGGTTAGAATTCGCACAACCCGGAGGATAATTTCGTTTACAAAAATGCCATATATTTTCGAATTCAGCGCAGCTCTTTGCGGATGACAAAATGATAGATGGTTACTTAGCATCATGTATCGTACATACAATCCGTATACCAACCAACATGGAGAAAGGCATCAAAGTGTCCTCGTTGTGTCTCCTCCTGCAGTCGGCCGAGTGACCGGGCGTTCTCGTTGCCCATGTCGCCAAACACGGCCAATCTGACGGTCCAGTTGGTCCCATTCTCCATCGCCTTGAAACTGTACAAGTCACTCCAGCCAAGTGGACTTCCCACGTGGTAATCTGGGGGCACACATTCTTTTTTGAGAACGTGTATAACACTACGTCTATGAAAATAAGTGAAGATGATCAGGGTTTTTTAAGGGTCAGTTCACATGGGCACGATTCTATAAAAAATTCCAGTGTCGTTACCGTCAATCCAGAAAAACTCAAATGTAGCCATGTTTGTGTGTTTTGTTACACTAAAGCAATTATCCAATTCTGACGTACATGAAAACATGAAAAATCGTAATTTTAAAGATTACTACCAATTATGTTTTGTGAATTGTGACTGGAATGTTTTTGTTTCAATTTAAAATTATATAAAACTAAACCCTGAAAACATGCAAACTCTTTCATGCTTAGCAATATAACCATTCATGCTTAGCAATATAACCATACTAGCACAATGACATTTAAATAAACAAAGACAATTTCGAACTGATAACAGACGATGTCATGATCACCAACAGGGTGGGACGCAAAACTTTGCCAAAATGGCACTGGCCTGTGGTTACCCGGTCGGGTTATAACTAGCTGGATGGCAGCATGGAAAAGCAACGGTCGGCGGGGTTGGGCGCTTTAAAACTAACTGTGGTTACTACTAATTATATTATATATTAAATTTAAAGATAAAAGTCTCATGCAGGCAGAGCAGGTCTTTCATACCTGCAGTTTGCCCGTACGAGAGGCCTTGGAAAACCCTGAAGATGATAATGTTAGTAAACAATGTTATTACGCCGCCAGTATTTACCTAAACTTCCACTGGCAAACATCATCATCTATTGATTTGTGTCATTACACTCAATCATAGTAATTAAGCAAATATGGTTATATAAGCAAAGCAGGACACACACGCACACAAACGCACACGCACGCACATAACAATTATGCAATTATGCAAACATAGTCTGAAATATTCAACCCCCGCCCCCGGCCCCTCCGCCACTCCGTCACTATGTCACTCCGCCCGTCTCGTCTCGTCTCTGTCTGTCTGTCTCTCTCTCCTCTCTCTCTCTGTCTGTCTGTCTGTCTGTCTCTCTCTCTCTGTTTGTCTGTCTGTCTGTCTGTCTCTCTCTCTCTCTCTCTCTCTCTCGTTCTCTCTCTGTCTGTGTGTGTGTGTGTCTCTCTCTGTCTGTCTGTCTGTCTGTCTCTCTCTCTCTCTCTCTCTCTCTCTCTCTCTCTCTCTCTCGTTCTCTGTCTGTCTGTGTGTGTGTGTCTCTCTCTCTGTCTGTCTGTCTGTCTCTCTCTCTCTCTCTCTCTCTCTCTCTCTCTCTCTCTCTCTCTCTCTCTCTCTCTCTCTGTACTTCAACATACCATTGATTATTTAAGATTGCACTCACTATATTTCTGTCCACAAGCGAGGCCTCTTATCTTCACTCGGTGCATATAAAGAACTCTCTTTTGAGGACCGCCGTCAATAAATTTATCCTCGATGCCTCTCGCCCTCAGATTCATATCACTCAGACCGTATTCAACAAATGAAACGTCGGTGGAGTTGATGGTCACCCAGGTGACGACCATTTCAGTCGGGTCATCTGAACAAATACATGTACACAGACTGCTGGGTTAATTGAGTGGCTTAGTATTCAAAGTTACGTTACAATACCGTTTAAACGTAGACATGATCGTTGCATCATTGGCAAACATACTCATCCTCCGGATGGGATTACTTAGTAGTTCGTAAGTTGGTGTCATGGTAACAATATTACACACATTTCAGGTTACAAACTATTATCACAGAAATGTATTTTTCGTTGCGAAACAACAATAGTGTTACAACTCCTTCCGGCAGTCGCAGATGAACCCCCACAGTTTGGCACCCGACGTCGAAAGCGTCTACGAGGAGGACAAACATACAAACAACATCTTGCTCGATTATAGTAAGATTTTTTATATTGCCTCCGTTATTGCAGGTTCCATATTCAATTGATGGTAGTGGAGTCACCCACTCATTCACCCCTTGACCCGGCCGATCGTAGGGGTGCGCACTTGGAGGCTTCCTCGGTGATCTTTCTCCATCTGGGACGACTGTGGGTAGCATCGCATAACTCCTGTAGCTCCAGACCCAAACATTTGTTTGTGGCCTTCCTCGTTTTTTGCCGACTTTGACCGTGCTTTGTAGTATTTCTTTGGCAAGTGTGTTGTGTCTGGTTGTATGACCGAACCGTTGCAGTTTTCGGCGTTTTACTGTGCCAAAAGCGGTTTTGAGGTCCTGCGGCTTCGGTGATAGCTTGCATTACTGATAATTATGGTCTCAAATGCGGCTATTCTTCTTTCGGACTCGGCTTTCAGGGTCCAACGCATCCGTATGTCAGCACTGACACAACCAGGCTTTCATAGAGTCGTATCTTTGTTGTCGTTTTGATGTTGTTGTTTCCCCATATCTTCTTGAGTTTTGCTATCGCTGATGTTGCCAGGTTTTAATCGTATGCGTATTTCCTGTGTGGAGTCGCTCTCAGAGGAGATGATCGACCCGAGGTACTTAAATGATGTTAATTCTTCGAGGCGTTCTCCATTTATTAATATAGTAGTTCTTGGCTCTATTCTGCTGTTGACCACGATCTTGCTCTTTTCTGCACTTATTTCCATTCCGTAAACAAGCGCACTCCTTTCAATGTGATAGCAAATTCTTGTAGCTCCTCCTCTGTTCCAGCGATTAGGTCAATGCCATCTGCGAATCGGAAGTTGCTGATCTCTCTACCGTTTATCGATATCGTGCCATTGAAGTTGTGTAGAGCTTCTGGCATGATATTTTCAAGGTATATGTTGAATATCACTGGCGACAAAAGGCATCCCTGGCGTACTCCGACCGATGTTTGAAACGATTGTCCAATTTCTCCTTCGTGTAGCACTGCACTCGTTGACGGTCCATATAGCGATTCGAGTAATGTCACTTGTCCTTCGTCAATGTAATATCGCCGCATTACTCGCAAGAGTCCTTTGTGCCACAGATAATCAAATGCCTTTTTGAAGTCGATGAAATTGACGGTCTTATGTTGAAGATTTGTTCGGTTGTGCTTTTTATGGCCGGAAGCCTGCTTATTCTACTGATAGCAGTTCTTCTGCTTTGCATTTGAGTCGGTTGAGTATGATTCTTAGCATTATTTTGCTGGGATGGCTGATCAGACTTATAGGCATGTAGTTCTTACTGCAGCGTAATTACCTTTTCTTTGGTTTCGTTGTTATGAGCGATTTTGTCCACTCTTTTGGCCATTTCTTAGTTTCCCAAATCGTTTGGCATATGATCATGAATGCGTCTATCTTTGCCTCTCCTCCATGTTTCATAAGTTCAGCTGGTAAGTTGTCTACGTCGGGGGACTTTTGTGTCTTTAGCATTCAGATTGCTTCTTCTACTTCTGCTAGGAGAATGGGCGTGTCAGCATTTTAATTTTGAGGCGGTGTTGCGAGGATGTTTTCATCAGTGTTCAGTTCGTAGTTGTAAAGTTTTTTTCAGTACTTGGTCCATCTCCCAAGTACTGCCTTTTTTCTGTAAGGACGGTGCCGTTTTTGTCTTCGATGTTTGACGATCGGCTTGACCTTTTTTGGTGAGGGCTTTCAAGATGGAATAAGCCGGTCTGGTGTTGTTTTCTTTCATCTCAGTCTCTATTTCAATGCACCGTTAGTTTATCCAGCCGTTCTGTGCTTTTCTCTTTCTTTTTCTTATGTCTTTATTTAGTTCTCGGTACTGTTTGTGCGCTTCCTCGTAGGTGATTCTTTTCTTTTTCAGCTCCCGTCTCTGGTCGCAAATCTTCAATATATCGTCAGGTATCCATGGCTGTCGCTTGATCTTTGGTTTGCCTAGGACTTCCTTAGCGATGTCGCGCATTGCTGTGCCGATCGAGTTGACAAGGTTGTTGATATCCGGCTCCAAGAAGTTAAGCGCTGCAAATCGTCCTCCATTAATCGTTGCTTTAAAATGCGTTGCAATATTAGGATCTTGCAGTTTCTCTATGTAAAATCTTATCCGAGTGTGTTTGCTATGGTAAGATATTTACTGCATGTAAATTCTAGGAGTCATAGCACACTGTCCTTTGTGTTTCCACATCCGAATTTGCCGACTGTTTCTGCCCAGTCTTCATACGCATCTTCACCTATCTTTGCGTTCCAAGCAAATTTAGTCTTTAATTTGGAGCCGACATTGACCATTTCAAATGCTTGCTGACTAACATTTCAAGCGCTCTCCCGGTTGGCTTAGCTATACAGTGTAGTGAGACGGAAACTCAAATGCCAGACTGAGCGAGACTTTTCCTTACCTCCCAGTGACAAATGAACCTGTTCCGGTTGAGTATAGATAGGAAATCTTCCGGTCGCATGAACGATTATAGCTGCGGTGAACAAACATGTCAGCGACAGCAACACTAATGCTGTCATCATGAACGTGCGTTGAACGATGCTTCTTAATCGGAGATGTGCAGGATTTGTCTTGAACGTGGTGTCCCTTGGGCGTATATAAATCCATATGTTGATGTCAAAGTTTAACTGCCACTTAAATGTGTACTTCAGATACGACGTAAAGTGTATATATCGGATTCATCAGTCGTGCCGTAACGTGATTAAACACCGAAGGTCAAGTGGTACAGTTTGACGGTCGTGGCTGGTAAGCCGCTTGATTGCAGCGTGATCTAATGCTTACTAGCCTATAAATAGACACATTGTATGATGACGTCAGAATTCAAAACAAACAGGGTGCGCGGTGCACCGTGGGCATAATTAGTGGTCCCGCGTTGCCGCATGAACCTGTTCCGGTTGAGTATAGATAGGAAATCTTCCGGTCGCATGAACGATTATAGCTGCGGTGAACAAACATGTCAGCGACAGCAACACTAATGCTGTCATCATGAACGTGCGTTGAACGATGCTTCTTAATCGGAGATGTGCAGGATTTGTCTTGAACGTGGTGTCCCTTGGGCGTATATAAATCCATATGTTGATGTCAAAGTTTAACTGCCACTTAAATGTGTACTTCAGATACGACGTAAAGTGTATATATCGGATTCATCAGTCGTGCCGTAACGTGATTAAACACCGAAGGTCAAGTGGTACAGTTTGACGGTCGTGGCTGGTAAGCCGCTTGATTGCAGCGTGATCTAATGCTTACTAGCCTATAAATAGACACATTGTATGATGACGTCAGAATTCAAAACAAACAGGGTGCGCGGTGCACCGTGGGCATAATTAGTGGTCCCGCGTTGCCGCATGAGCTGTGATCCGAGCATTGGTAAGTGGATTTGCGGAGGCGTTAATTTTGTTTCGCGAAAATTACAGGGTGCGATTTTACTGGACAAAGTGACCGACAAGCATAGGCGGATCCAGGGGGTCTGGAGCCCTCTTTTTGCATACCAAAAAAATCCATTGCAATTGCATGTCAACGGGGGACAAAGGTATTGCAGTTGACATTTTACAGGTAAAAATTAAACTATTATATCGTATCTTCAACGTCTTTGAATATCTTAATAATTATAACAAGTAATACACTGTTTAAAATCACATTTCGCTGTAAGTGAGCTCATGTTAACACAAAACCAAAAGGAGTGATGTATTTTTAATGACATAATTAGGCTTAGCTATTTTCAAAATGGCCCGTCAGCTGTATTTCAAGAATCTATGCTGTCTGGTTGGTATTATGGCAGTGGCCCCTACTAAATATTTCATTTAAGCCAGACTTTTAGAAGTTTCCTGCCTACGTCATCCGTTTAAGCCATACTTATACTATATTTATCCAAGGAAAGCAAGCCCCATGAGCTTAATTCGATAGGGTTCGGGTAAAGGCAAAAGTGTAGGCTCGCTCATGTGAGACTGATTTGCAAACAGCCTTTGGGTGCGAACAAGAGACTGTCTCGTGTTTCTGAGAAAAGAACCTCCCTAACCTCCACGTTCACTTTTGAGTGTCATTGAAAACAGACTGTCAGCATGAACACTTCCAAACACCTTGGCAGGGTATATGAAGTCAACAGGCGGTTTCCTCTTGCTGTATACAGTATTTGGAGACATTACACACATGGTAGAACATTTCTGGGCAACATGAACATGCCACCACCTCCTCACAAGAGTAGCTGGACTTTTAACAAAAACATATTGTGAAAGCAACTGAAAAGGTGGCTGAAAGGAATAAGAGGAAGGTAGCTGATGAAGTTAGGAGTGCTTCAGGGTCATCATACATCACAGCGTCCGTCCGGTGGTGGAACCTGGCACTGGAGAGGATTATGCAGCAAGAATGGAGTTGTTACAGTGATGACATTAAATGGTGATTCATCAAAAGTTCTTGACACCCAGATTCTGACAAACCACTGCACATATTGTGCTCAGCAGAAGAAAAGGAGATCTGAAACAGATTTTGAAGAGTGGAAAATCCAGCATAGTGCTTCATGTGAGAAGAACCACGAGGGATCAGCTGGAAGCATGGAGCCTGTAGGAGCTCAGCAAATCTTCAGGCACTCCGAAGAAAAATATGGCTTGAGGTGCACATCCTACCTGGGTGATGGGGATAGCAAGTCATACTCTTCTCTGAAGAATGCTGATCCCCCAATCTATCCTGGCCTACAGATACACAAACGTGAATGCGGCCATGTTCAAAAAGAATGGGTCGACACTTGATGAACGGAGTGATTGAGCTCAAGCAGAAAGTTTTCAAACACAATGGCAAGACTGTGAAGGGGATGGGGGAAAGGGGGGACTGATACGAAAAACCAATACCGAAAATCCAAGGACATTATAGAGCAGCAATAAGAAAGAATGTGCAGAATGTGAAGCAAATGTGAAGTAAATGTGAAGCAAATGAAAAAAGACATTTGGGCAATATGGGAACATCGCAAAAAGAAGCACAACAACTGTGGTGCCTGGTGCCCCTCCAAATCTGACAGAAATGCCTTCCCAAAGAGATCCAGACAGAAATGCCTTCCCAAAGTTCATCAGTGATGCCATCAATCCAGTGTCTGAGACATTAACTGACAACACTCTCCTGGAGAAGTGTGCCCATAGGGGCACACAGAATACCAATGAGTCGTATCATAATCTCATCTGGCAACACTGCTCAAAAACTAATTTTGTCGGCCGCACCCGCCTCCGTCTGGCTGTGGCAGATGCTGCAATTGTCTGGGAAGGCTGGATGTTTTCACGGAGCTTGGTATCACTACTGGTCACGAACTCTCGAGGGGCGGACTCTCAGGCTGAAAATGAGGATTTCTACCTGTCAGGAGCACATGAATAGTACCTGTAAGTGATATCAATGTGTAAATGTATGTAAGAGCCATGTGATTTGTTTGCAGAACATCATACTGTGCATCTGTTTTAGAAGCTGATAGCCCTTACACTATTATTCGCGTTTTCTCAATTTTGTCACTTCTTGCACTGGCGTACCCTTTTTAAAGATTGTTCAGCAACTACTGATCAAATAACTTCAAATTTTCAGCATATTATGTTTGCATAAATAAACACATAAACATATGGTAGCTCTTTAAAGTTAAAAAAGAGGTTTTAATATTTTACAAAAAAATTATATTTACAAATATTTGGTGATTAAAGTTAACATTTTGCATTGAGCTACGCAATCTGAGTGGTAGAGTCTGTTGCATGATATATTGTATATACATGTCAGACATCTATGTCACAGGGAAATGAGTTTATCTTGAAAATTGCATACAGACAATTTGTCATCATAAAAATTACATCACGTCATAAATATAACTTTTTTGCAAAATAAATTAATCCAAACGTATGAAGCTTATTTCTACATGTAGTATATATATATATATATATATATATATATATATATATATATATATATATATATATATATATATGTATATATATATATATATATATATATATATATATATATATATATATATATATATATATATATATATATGTGTGTGTGTATGTGTGTGTGTGTGTGTGTGTGTGTGTGTGTGTGTGTGTGTGTGTGTGTGTGTGTGTGTGTGTGTGTGTGTGTGTGTGTGTGTGTGTGTGTGTGTGTGTGTGTGTGTGTGTGTGTGTGTGTGTGTGTGTGTGTGTGTGTGTGTGTGTGTGTGTGTGTGTGTGTGTGTGTATACGAGTTACGCATCGTCGACCTCACTCTCTCGTCCGAAACCAACTGAATCCAGCAGCAAGACAAGGTCGAGACGGCTGGAGATGGAATCAGATGCAGTGGATGACCACGATGTCCTTCGTGGAGCTCTCTGCGTTCCACAACACCTGCTGGGTCCGCCTTTCTGCCCGTTGAACCAGCTGGTGGTTTCCTCCGTGCAGTCCGCCGAGTCCAGTCTTCACATGCTCAGGTAGACAAGCCCTAGCTCACCGAAGGTTTCAGACCCGTCGGCTACCCTCACCTGGTTTGGCCGGCTTGTCGAGGCGGTTTACCGGGGTGTGGTCGTATTAGTCTCTTTGTGTGCAAAGATACTTCAATTGTAATTGAATTGTAAACATTGTCATACGAATAAATATGTAGTTTTACTATTACTAAACTACTGTGCCTCTAGTTTGCAATAATGCCGATACAGAGTTAAGACGATTGCGTATTATTTTAGTCAATTGTAGAATGCTCGTTGTTTTTATTAAACATTACATTAGCATTACTATAGTTGTTTTAGTCAATATTGCAATAAATGGTAAATAAAACAAAATCCGCTGCGTTTTACCGAAACTCTAGATTCAAAAGTAGTTGCACCTCGTCTACTGTAATTTTTTTATATTTATGTGACGTATACAAGAAAATACCTACGACTACTTTATAACGTTTTTTTTTATTTTCAACAAATCCGTATTAAAACGGGACACGGCCAAAGGCCGTATTCCTCCCCAAAATTCGTATTGTATACGGAAAATTCTTACGATGTCGCATGTCTGAATTTTGGGTTGATTACATTAGGCCTTAACTAATTTTCCGAAAGGGTATCTAGTCTATGGGCTAAATAACCTTCCCGGAAGGCAGGCACGGATCCGGAGGGGGCGTGGGGGCGCAGAAAAAAGTGACTTGGGCTTTACTCTCATCTAATAACGAAAAAGTATATATAATATATATTCTTATAAAGAACGTCGTTATTGACGTAGGACAAATTGCAGATGTGGAGTATAGTGAGACCTACAAGATGCCTGCAGAGATGGCCAATATTGCTGGGACAGTGACAGCGATCTCGAGCTCAATGCGCAGTGGAAGGTAGACCATGAGAAACAACGTGGAGGCAGACACCCCAGAACTATACTTCTAGACGACCTTCTCCAGGAATTTAACACGAGATTCATTGCATTGCATAGAGAAAGATGTGCTTGGCCTGATTTTCCTGCCAAATAAAGTGAGCAAGCTGACATACGCTAACATAGTCGACCTCCATGAGTGCTACTGCCATGACCAGTCACCCCCATGCCAGCTGAAGTCAGACTGTGGAAGAAAAAATGGGATTTGTAAGAAGAACCAAAGCTCCATAATCTACACGAATTAATGAATGCAACATACAGCGCCATGGTCACAAATATTTCCCGCATTTTTCACTTGTCGATGCTAATATCGGTCGAAAGTGCTGGAGTGGAGCGTGCTAACTCTGCACTCAAACTGGTGAAAACCGTCAAGCGGAGGGCCACGCACCAGTATCGCCTCAGTGCGTTGGTGCTACTTCGTGTACGCAAAGACATCAAACTCGACATCCAAGCAGTTATTCACAAGTACGCTACACCAAGAAGCCCCCAAAACAACTATTTTCATTCATTATCCCAGTGCTCATTGAACTGCTACTGATTGATGAACGCTAACCATCCAGTTCCTTGATCTGCTTTTGTTTTGTTCATTTAATTAATGTGATTATAAAATTATCAACGGTGGTTCACAAATCATCCCCTGAGTATACGTTCACTACATAATGCCCCGGAATACAACATTTCAATAATATTCAATACATTGCCCGGACCCCTTGCATGGGTCGCTGCGCCCCCCGGTCAAATCCTAGACCCGCCCCTGCTGGAAGGCTCTTTAGTCTACACACTAAAAAGCCTTTCGGAAAGGATCTTTTGATTAGATTGACTATATAGCCTTCCCAAAATATTAATTAAATCACGTAACTAATGACTTTATGGAGGGCTCCTTTTGTGGGTGGTCTGGTGTACAACAAGTCCCTTGTAAGACCGCATCTGTACTACAGCATACTGGCATTGGTCCATTCGAGCAAAATTACATTAACTTGTTATAAAGTGTGCAACGTACGTAAGACAGCCATGATGATACCAGATTTGAGGCACATGGAATAACTTAATATGTTAATAGATTTAAACAATACTACTATTGAGACTAGGTACCTGAGAGTAGACCTACTATTATAGAGGTGTTCTAAACATTCAACGGATTACAATGTATACGCCCTGCTGACGTCTCTATTGCACAGAAAAAATACGATCTGCAAAAAGAGAGCACTGATTCAAAATCGTCAAAGTGCACTTAACATTGAATATACGGAAGGGTTTTAAAAGACTGGAATAGATTTCCGGGGGCAACGGCCATGTCTAAGAACATCAACCCACACAAGGGAATATTGGCAAATGTTGAAACAATGGGCGGAAGATCATACGAGTCGATGCTTGATTACTTTCCTCGTCATCTCATTGACTGCATCGATTATGTAGAACATCTCTATCTAAGACCTCTGTCCACAGCAAATACAGCCCAGCAAATACAACCCAACAAACTACGAAGGATCCAACGATGAAGCCAAGCAATATATCTCTCTCTATCTCTCGCGGTAGCCTAGTGGTTAGAACGCCGGTCACTCAATCGAGAGAATCCGGGTTCGAGAGGACGTTAAAATGAGCAGGTCTGCCAGGCGGTGAAGTGTAAAGCACTTTGAGCAGTACCAAAGAATGGATACAGCAATATATAAAAACGTACCTTTGCATTTACTGCAGAACTGACTTTCTCAAATTCTCCTTCTCCCTACGCACCATTAATGACCGGAACAGCCAATGGAGACCGTCACAACCCACAAACTCAAACTCTCTTTTTGGTTGTGTTTTTCTGGCTTTCTTTTTTCTTTTCCCATCTCTCTTACGATACTCCTCCAGTGTCAGTCTTCAAATGTTGAAGTTGAACACTCAAAATCCTTAGCTAACTCTGTATCCCGATTTCCTTAAAGGTACGGTAGGGGTTCGTAAAACAATTTTTTTTATAAAATCGTGTTATTTAGTGTAAATTATATATACTGTAACATATGCCGACCGGCCAAACGTGTCGAAATGAAGAAGACGCAATTTTTAAATCGACGCTTCGACGCTTACAACCCTCGACGTCGCTGGTCAGTGCACTTCCCGAACAGCTTTCGGCAAGTTCCGAGAAGGTCGCGACCCGAGGAGGCGGAGCTTGTATTATGTCAGCGCCTGTCACTGATAAGCAACATGGCTTCCATAGTAACAGATGGTTCGTCAACGGAGTTGGAGGTACGTTATAGCACAAATTGTCGTAAATATTCCGTTTGTTACTGTGTCTGAGAAATTACCTTCGTTTGAGAGTTGTTTCATTTCAATGATTGTTATCAACAAGCTGTGTCCGTCAAAAAGCATTCTATATTATTCGTACATTTGATTTGTCCGATTATAATTTATGTTCGTCTTACCTATAATACTATATCGTATTACTAGCTTAATTAGGGACCTACATGTAATCATCTAATACCATAAAAGACGTACGTGTAAGGCCTGTTTCGTGTATACGGTCTACTGGTTAAACCATATGTAATAAGTGTCTATATGTCGTAATAGTTTTTGAAGTTGTTGACATCATTTTGGTTTGCATGCATTCGGTTTCGGTTCCCATTTCGCGGAATAAGACTGGCGATTCTTTCGCGCATAACTGTTCTAAAATAAAAGTAAATAAGACAGCACATTTTATTTTCTTGAGTGCCACGATCTTCTGTGAAAACTGTTGCATTTGTGTGTCCCACCACGGTAAACTTTTCCTTGTTTATAATGTAGCAAACAATGTCAATAATTGTTTTCTAAAGTGGTGATGAAATGTATGTCATAAACTGTATTGGTTATAAACGTAAATTTAGCAACATCACGTCCTTTCACCCACAGCGTTTCAATGGTTCTGAGGAAAGAAATGCAGGAAGAGAAAGAGGTGGCATGAAAAGAAGGGGTGCATGAAGAGGAAGCGGTGCAAAAAGAGGGCAGAATGCATCGAGAGGAATGGGTGGCAGGAGGCGTCGACGTGGCAGAGCAAGTCTAGTTACACTGAACAGAGAAGACTGTGCACGCATGAGGAAACTGAGAAGCCAGAAAAAGGAGAGACTACAGGTAAAATTGTATTTACATGGAATTACACAATTGTAGTAAAAAATGCAGCTGATACAGGTCTCTATATTATTGTTTAGCCTCATTTGTGGTATTTTTATGCATGCAATAAACTGCAGTGACATAACTTATATCAAATTAATTATGAAGTGTAATAACTTAAAATTATATGTACCCAGTACAACTGAATTTTTACTTCATTACCCTAATTAAAGATTTAATTCAATAGCATAACATATTACAAGTACATCTAACAAGGTGGGAGAAAGATGCTTTAAAATTATTAAATGAAGTTAAGTGTCGTTATGTTGAATGAATTGTACAGTATTACTGTGACATGGATCTAGCACAATGCATTCTATATGTACTGGTATACATAATTATGAACTTTGTGTCATCTACATGACACCTATTTGATAAATATCTATGCGATAGATGTAGCCAGATTACATTGACTGAACTTTAAGCTGTCTGTATTGTACAAAGGTTAAGGGAGATGGAGATCATTTACATGATGTGGACCCCTGCATGACATTAATTTGTTATTTTAACAATACATGACATATGTATGTCACATAGATGACAAATGCATATTTGATAATATAATGCATATAATTACAGCCCCAATCACTCAGTGATAGGTAGTAATATTATTAGTCAATATAATTATGCAAGAAAATACAGGAAACAATATGTAGAATAGTTGTTACATAGTTTACAAACAATTAAAACACTTTTTATTGTAATAAACATACAACATCAATGGTGATAATTTCATGTGTTGATCAACATTTAAAGATCTGAGCCAAATATTATAGACAATAATAAGTGCATATAGTATCCCTGCAACCCTTTGCAACAGCAGCAAGACCTGTGTGTCGTGTACATGAAAGAATATGCAGATATGACAAGTGTACAACTTTGGCAGTAGAACAGCTTTTCCAGCATTTTTACAACCTGCTTTCAAGCCAAAATGTACTAGCAACAAAATGTAATAGCAAACTGCAAAAAAATATGTTTACTCATTTTTAATCCAGATGTACCTGCACATCATCATTTCACTTTGAAAAACACCAGAATGAAGTACATGCAACGTAAAATAAAAAATTCCACACACCACAACCATTGAGCGAGGCCCCAGCATCCGATTTTCACATACCACCCACAAATCATGGAAACGAGTACATTTACAATTTTTAGAGCAATTTTACTTGGTGGCACCTCTTCTTCGTCATCCTTCCAGGCTGACATCAGTGCCTTGACTGAGCAGGAGACAAAAGGGCTGCTTCTGCAGATGACTGAGAGGGAGCCAGGCCTCTTATTCGATATTAAGGCAAAATACACCAAGAACAGTTGGAAGTGCGGTTGCTCCAAATTGGTCATTGCCAAGAAATGACCAGCGATGTCGAACGATTATGCTGCAACATGCAGCCTGACAAATATTTCAGCCTTCGACTTGTAAGTAATACAAGGTGTGTGGCAGCGGTCTCAATCTCCTAACCACCTGTTTTTGGGGCCAACTTCCCATCTTCCATCTGTTTGTGGGTCCAACCTTTTACCCAAACTCCCACTTCCACCAATTTTGAGAGTCAATCTCCAATCCAATCTACCACCTCCCACCATTTTTTTAGATTTAAACTCTCACCGATTTTTCAGACCAACCTCGCACTTTCTGCCACCCCAATTACTTGTGTACTGTAGTGAACATAATTTTTTGAAGTTACATATTTCTTACTACAAATCAGTTTAGTAGCAGGGCTGAAGTTATTATGATGATAAAGAAATGATAATTATTGTGTTAATTACATAATTATAACGAAAATAATCGATTTTTAATTCACATAATGATAATTAACCCGTGATGAAAAAAATTATCATCATGCCATCAGGTTATTTAATACCAGATACCAGATTCCACGAGTTTCTCCAGGGTTTTTGATGTTTCAATGAGTTTCACCGTGGAGTATACATAGCAGGAAACACTGACAGTCAGTCACTGCTGAATGCCTAAAATTTCCTATGAAGCCTACTTTGAAGCATACTTTTAATTAAATTCCCTACACAACTTTTTTGTAGACAAGTCTATGAGGACATGCTCCACAGGCTTGCTATTGAAGCCGTTCACTCACTGGTGATCAAGTAATGGATAAGGGTTACACACTTACAGCAGTGGACCAACATGAATACTGACCAGCACTAAGCAGATTGTCTTCAACATTTGTATCTCTAAATCTAAATCAATTATTGCAGCTCCCTGCCCTTTCATGGTGGACAATTCTTGAACAAACACCTTATTATACCAACTTTCTTACAGAATGTACATCATTGGCTCTAACCAACTGATCTCATTAAGAACTATTGAACAAATATAATCAGCTGTCCATGAAGCAACAACAGAACAGTATGGGATAACCAGACTGTGCTACATCAGCAGACAACTGTCAAGCATCACTCTTTCTTTGTTTGCGTTATGTTAAGCCGTCATGTCTACTACAAAGTTTTCCATGCTGCAACTTAGTTTGATATGTGATTGGTAATGAAAATGATAACAAAGAATTATAAATTATACACATACCTAGTGACAAGATGATAATACAAATTATAACAAACACATTATACTGATCACAATGAACACTCTTAATGACTCTGACCTTGTTTAGTAGCATTATGTCTCTGGCACAGAATATGATGTTGAGTGTTTGACCTATATCTTACTTTCATATCAACATTATTTGCAACTGTTACAACAAATCAGACTTACAATGAATATAATATTCTCATAATATAATATATATGGCATCTTGTGGCAGTACAATTATGTATATATGTATGTATTCATGTAACAATACATGCATAATCACCTGTCATTTTATACAAACAGTACAGTTAAAATGCCTAAAATTTAATGATAATTATATATTTTCTACAGGAAATGGATTTACTGGTACTCGACCCTACAGTGTTGACAATGGTGGGACGTTACAGAGCTGACGTGTTTGGTGTGCCAGCACGAGGGGACAACAATGCTATGTGGCATTATGCATACCACCAGTTTGTTCGACATGGCAAGCTGGGAATAGGTAACCACCGTGTTATACTAAGCTGTTGTGCCAAATTAGACAGACATTTCCAAGTGAAAATGGACAATACACTGGGTTCAAAGTTCATAGATTAGGTTAAGTCATTACTTGTTAAACATGAATGCACATTCATACGCTTTGTGAAAAATTATCCAGACATATTATAAAGTTACTCATGACAGTTTTGAAACCATAGTGCTTTCATAAAAATTTTTACTTTTTAATTATTTGATATTACACAACAAATACACAGGTTAAATGGCATGTTGGTTACCTGTTCCTACCTTGCTTCTCTCCGTTACATTGGGAACTAATGTCAACGACACGGTTAAGTCTTTGTAAATCGAGTACGATGCCTGGCAACTAGCTCAGATGTTGGTGGAGCAGGCCCTGTTGCGATGTTGGGTGCAATGTTTCTGGAATTGTCAGGCTTGATGCCACGATTCCTGGCTTTGGGCAATTCATCCTCTATGCGGGCACAGATGATTGTTTCCTGCAGGCTGACAATGTACTCATAATGTTTCAGTTGCCGCTCTGGCACAATTGTCCAGTTTTTCCCTCTTTTGTTGAATACCTTGTGGTAACTGTAAATTAACAAACAAACTTAATGATGTGTTATACAAAAACTCTTGTTAGGCAGGATGGCATTTGCAAGACATTCTCCATTCCACATGCTGGTGCTATGTACTGTTTCAACGTAAATAGCTAAATGATTTAACACAAATGTAATGTTATTGAAAATACTGGATATGAAAGCATATGCATAACATGATATACACATACTGTTTTTATTTTGTACTGTATTACTGGTTGTGTATTGCAACACAATAAACCTCCCATTGGAAATATTAACATATGTGAATGATGTTTCTTTCTTTGTGTAAACAGCCATCTGAAACATTGTTTTAATCACTATGTAGTCTTCTTTACAAAATACTAACTAACCCAAGGGGCTAAGTAGAAACATAATCCAATGATAATCGCTATTTGTGCTGTAATGGAATGTCATTATTGTTGTGTCTAACTCTGACTCAACCACTTGTCTAAGCCAACTAAATGCCATGTCTAAACCAGAGTGGGTTGACGGCTCCAGTGATATATTTATTAAATCAATAAATATTATCACTTAATATTGTGTCAAAATATAATTATTTTTTTAATCATAAAATTTATTGTGCTCAAGTATCAGTGTAAATGTGCAAGAATGTACCTTTGTATTTAATATATGGTATTTGAATAACACAATGATGTTATTATATTTATCTGTGACTTTCTTAGGCAATTTTGTTACTTTATTTTCATTACTTTTTTATGTAGCTTTATTTCCACTCGCTATCCTTACATGTATATCAACATAGACAAATATTTAGTTGTATCTGTAACATACCTTAACCTTTCATTAAATAACTATTTTATTTGCATATTTCATGCCCCATGTTACAGTGGTCTACTTTCCATTTAGTGATGTGCCCATCAAATTGACGTTGGATGGTAGCAATGTGCATGCATGTAATGGGTTGTCCACAGTACAATCAAATAATTAATTTCCTAAATATGTGGTGAGTACCCATAATTGGTAATGTTTATACTGTTTATATTCTATACTGTAGTTAAAGTTTATATAGTATATAAAATATTATTCACTTTGATTACCAGTTGCTTTCTGGATTTTTTTTGTCAAATGCTGGTTTTTTGTCTGACATAATTATATGAACATCTGTCCACATGCACAATTCGCACCAGGAGGGCTGGTATATTACTGCCAGTCTGGGATGGTTTTACATTACAACCCACTTGGAGGCATTATGTTTAACAATGAGACAATGGATGTGTCAATGAGACAGGGCAATACACAACACACACCATAGAACCTGATAACAGATTGGACTGATGCTTATCTGTGTGCACTGATGGGACAGTAGTGACTCACTGAAGCTTCCAGTGTTGTTACAACAATGATTGCCTTTTAACTTAAAACAACCATTCTTCCATAACCGTTCTTCTTTCCACATCTTTAAACTGTGCATAGCCTTGGTGCCTGACAACTACTTAGTGTACTTTATTCATCAGGCATTTTGTATAGCAAAATGTGAATCCGAAAATTGGAGGGTAGAACGGAGTGGAGAAGAAGAAGACTGAGATGGGAGGACTGCGTGAAGAGAGATTTAGTGGGAGGGGAATGGAGAATGATAGAGGGGGGTGGAGACGGTAGTAAAATGGGACTAGTTATGAAGATGGGGAAATAAATCATTAACCAGTATCAGTGCCAGCCTTACCCGGACTACAGGGAAAAAGAGGAGAGCAACAACAATAACTAGTCTAAGCACATGGGTGAGTTTTTGCTACACTAAGCCTATGGCATGGAGATTATCAACATGCCACATGTTTTATGTGGGTGTGTGAGTGCGCACGGCTACAACAAATCAAATAGTGTCCTCGACCAGACCTGAGGCGGAAGTACTCGGTACACGAGTAAATTTTTTTCAACACTCGTACTTGCCATTCCTACACAGAGCACACCCCTTTTTCCAATAGCCATGACTATGATATCAAAAAGACAACATACAGCAACTTTTCCCAGTAAGAAACACCCTGTTAAGCAAACAGTTGTTTAATTTAATTTATATTGTTGTAGCCTGTACGGTTGCGTCGGTAGGATCGTAAGTCGTAACGTAAGTTCCGTTACTTTACATTCCTCTCACATACACACGTTCATGAACGAATTACACATAAACCCACATTCTGGAAACAACTTAACTGGTGTTAAACCTGAATTGTGTGAAGGCATCACATGCGACATAGCCATAGCCTACTTAGGCAAAAATGTTCGCCCCGCTCTTCGTCTCTGGGGCGAAAGTCCTGACGGGCATTTGCTAACTCGCCGTTTTGGCAGTTCCGTAGCCATTTGGCTACGGAACTAATAACTTAAGTTTTAAAACCGATACGCACTAACCGTTTCACATGTGTATTCCGTGACATACAACCGACGATTGGGCGTCAAGAAACTGAAGAAATGTGCTCCAAATAATTACTTATGAGTACTTTTATCGGTGACATAGAAAACATTTCGCAACTAGCCGCCATACTGTGCACGTGATGTTGCCTTTGCGTCACATGATCAAACGCGATTTCGTGTAGAATGAGGCCAGAATGGACCAGCAGCACAGACATAAATAAAACACCCGTTAGTAAGTTAGTAGTTTATAGGGGCATTATTAATGATGTAACTCTATGGCCAGCAGACGGCAATTCTTAGCGTGACCTTATATAGATCTATGGAAATCCCGCTTGCTAATCTCGCTCACAACAACATCCGGTTATATACAAACCTTGACAAGCACATGCGTTCTGACAAAAAAGGAATAATTTCACACTTTTACATGGTTATTGTCAGGTAACTTTAGTGATATACATATAAGAATGCATACAGACACGAAAGACGTGTTTATTGCTCTGTTTATGGCGTTTTTGTAAGGTTTCACGTTTCATGAAAATACTTACGTTTCGGCCGAGCGAGATCTTCGCCGTACTAGTAGCAACAGCCAGATAGAAAAACATTGTAGGGCGATTGACTTTGCCTATAGCCTACTAGGCCAGGACCGGGGCTCCATATATCGATCCGATGCCGATACTCTAGGATAGTAATAAGAAAATGTACTAACGTGTCGAATAGAATGTCTGCCACTTCACTGTCTTTCATTTTTAAGACAGTCTTCAGGCGATCCCAACGTCCCTTTTGGTTTTTCAGTGTCACTCGTGTTGCCAATCTCGCTTTATCCAACTCCTTTTTCCTCCTCGTCGTCGCGGAACGCAACGGCCGGTGCACGCACAACCCGCCTGTCACTGTCAGCCATGTTGCCGGAATGTCAACAAACTCTGAGCAAGTCGCCGGTGCGCGCGCGTCGATCCCGCGATCTCATTAACGTTCGGCAAAGCAAGCTTCGCCTAGCTCGGCCCCTGTGGTTTCCCGCCATAAACACTATTCGCAACTTTTCGTAACGAAGCAGTAACAATGCAAACATATGTATTTGGCTTATTAAACGCATTTTGGCGGGCAGCATCATTTACAAATGTTTGTTCTAGTACCAAGAACATTATATTATTAAATCAGCAACACATACAGTACCTTTAATTCGGCGAGAACTGACACGAGCGACAAATGGTAGCGCCATATCACGCATAATCGAGGCTGACGGACGAAGACATTGTGGCGCCACCTAACGGAGACTGGATAATCGAAGGTGGCTAGCCTATTTCTTCGCAACACTGAAAGAAATCCTATGACTAAGATGGGATTACAACAACGAAGAAAACGAACCGTTTCACATAGTTCAGGTGAACGTATTTTTATATTTATTGGCTGGATGACATGGTAACAGTATTGTGCGACGCTCTTACATTTCGTATCCTATCGTGCTTCAGATTTAAACGCTTAATAACAAGGTGTAGGTGTTGACATGTGAGCGATAATTAAAGTTTTTGTAGTGGGCTTAGGGTTTAATGGGATTCTTCATGTCGCATGTGGTTGGGCGGGTTTTCGTGATACCAACGGATTATCTTGGTAATATATTTGTGTATTATGTGAATATATGAAACAACTAATGCTAATATATATATTATCGAAGTGATGCAACAATATCGTTGGAAAAGTAAAAAAATATTCTGTAAATAAAATACTTGCAATTAATTAGTAACAAAAGCCCTGTTTAATTTATAGAACCATGCCAGTACCGCTGCATTGAGTGTGGCTATGAAGCTGTGGAACTGTACAAAGACTTCAAAGCTGGCATCATTAAGATTTCACATTGTGTAAGTGTTAGACTGGTGTAAACACGGTCTTGTCTTCACATCCAGGTGGTCGTGGGTACCGTCTCAATAACGCCGTGTTTACACAAGGCGATATCGTCAAGGTGATGGCTAGAAAACGTCAAGACAATTTCATATTGTGTGTGACATCGCTTCAAATTAGAATCAGTTCGATTTCATGTACAGTTGAGACAAGATGATATTGAAAGCTGCAATCTGGTCACATGCGCTCGGCTTCTTGCGCGCATAGATATTACTTCATGTAGACCTGGCTTACAATCAAGCAGTTCAGTTAATACATCAGTTAATTTCATCTATACACCAAAGCACATCATGGCAACTTTAAGCAACCTCTAGGACTTTTCCCACTGTTGGATCTACTTCAGTCCAGCAGGGGTCACTTATGTTCAGCTACTGAGCCCCTGCCATCAACGTGTGACTAGTTTAAGCAATATATGCAATTGACTAGTTCAGTAAAAGCTTTTGTTAAAATCATTAAATTGAGTAACTTGCAAAAGTGTGAATAGCCTTATTTTATAGTTATACTACCCAATAAGTGCTATATAATGTACCATTTCTGTTATTTTATTGCCAAATTATGACATGATCTGGTCAAGAATAATTTAATAGTTTGTCTGATGATTTCACCAAAACTAAATTAAAAATTGTACAAACGAGCTAGCATGTTGTGATGGATATTTGATAGGCTCAATTTTAATCTGAAACGAGACAAGCAAAAAAATATTGAATTAAGGAGGAAGTCCGAAAGACCTTTAACCCTGAGAATACATGTTCTAGTAGCCAGGTTATAAGTGCCCTAACTGTCAGTAAGAAGTGTGTATTTCTAGGGTTGGCAAGTTTCTGACAGAATGGTTTTTACCATGGTATAAACCGTGGTTTCAACCGTCTTGTCAGAAATATCTTTCTGACATAAAAATGTCAGAAACTTCGTTTTTCAGACATTTTCTTTAAAAAAAATTATCACATGCCATTTTGTTTAATGTGTAGATTGTATATTGAATAAAAACATAGTAATTCATTAGTAACATGTTACATGTCATATACAATTGCAACTTTTACTCTGTGCAGTCTATTATGTTTGCATTTTCTACCAGCTTGTTAGCAGATAGAAATGATAACAGACCTATGTAATTGTTACAGCATGGTTTCACTTGGCAGCTAGCTTTTAAAAGAGCAGGACATGTCTCTATCACAATTGGGAAAGCATGAAATAAGTTGGCTGGGTGTACATATCAGTAATAACATTGGAGATGACTTCAAGGGACTGGGTTAGTACTGTGCACAGACCTGAGTGGCTCTGTCAATAAGCCATTTGGAAGCCAACAAAAGAGTCTTTCACATAGAGATATTTCATAAATGTTACATGTGAAAGAAGTGCAATATTGACTACTCAATTTTTTTCAGACATTGTCATATTGAATAGTGACTTTAATAGTGCTAGTGGCACCCTGCATGCACCATGCATGTTTAAGGGTGGCAGACCAGCTAATGCTGAGTGGGAACATTTTGTTAAAGTGGAAAGTAATGAAAAACTGTTGCAAGATGCAAGTTCTGTGGTCACCCAAAAGTGATAGAATGCTGGTTCATCACACCAAGTGCAAAAAATCATAAATTTATATAGCATGTATTAGATTCTGACGAGTTTCTGACATCAGAAACTTAGTTTCTGACATTGTCTTGTCAGAGATACCTTGCTGACTGTCAGAAACCCAACCCTGTGTATTTCTTGTTCAGTTGATGTGGTTTCTCTGTTTCAGGTGTCATGCCACAAGGTTGTTGACAAATACATAGAGTTTGACCCTGTCATCATATTCCTGGATGCGTTGTTGCATAAACCACAGGCCTACCGTCATCTGCTATTTAATGACAAATTTAAGGTGTGTTATTTGGGAAAAATGACCATTTAGATCCAAATTTGTTCTTATGCAAATGATACAAAACCTAGCATGTGATAATTATAATCTATGTGTTATTTATACTCTAATTATGGTTGGGTTAAATTCCCATTTTCATGTAATACAGAGTACTACGTGTATAGTCATATATCTGGACAAAGTCCATTCTGAGATTCTAAAATACATATAGTAAAATATATAAAATAAATGTTTTAATAATAATATATAGATAGATATTGGGCATGCACTTGCCAAATGGTATCATATCCAATGAAGATCTGTACGTGTGCTGTGGCTCAGGACCGCTCACATCAAGCACAAGATCCATGTTCGGCCATGTGTTGCACATGCTCGAGGATACCCCGGCACAACCGGCCTTGCAGTTTGTGGTTGCTGAGTCGAACTGATGCAAGGACTGAGTTGGCAGGGAAACCACCAACCTGCTTGACATGTTGTGCTCAGACCTCAAGGAGATGAGCTTTAGGCTGTGGTCGGGTCGAGACTTTGTGAGGCTAAGAGAGATGGCAACTGAGTGGACGAGATGGCGTGGAATACAGGGGGACTTATTGCAACAAGCTATTTATGTTGCAGGAAAAGTAATCAGTCAATCAAGATAGATAGTAATATGTGTGTGTAGATAGATAGATAGATAGATAGATAGATAGATAGATAGATAGATAGATAGATAGATAGATAGATAGATAGATAGATAGATAGATAGATAGATAGATAGATAGATAGATAGATAGATAGATAGATAGATAGATAGATAGATAGATAGATAGATAGATAGATAGATAGATAGATAGATAGATAGATAGATAGATAGATAGATAGATAGATAGATAGATAGATAGATAGATAGATAGATAGATAGATAGATAGATAGATAGATTAAAGTTACATAAATAATAAATTAGTTAAAACGTGTGTGTCACACATCATGAAGATGATATATATATGTGTGTATATATGTATATATATATATATGTATATATATATATATATATAGTAAAATATATCTAGTAAAATTATATATAAATATAAAATAAATTAGTTAAATAAATAATAATAAAATTAGTTAAAACGTGTGTGTCACACACCAGGAAGATGATATATATGTGTGTGTATATATATATATCTAGTAAAATTATATATAAAATAAATTAGTTAAATAAATAATTATAAAATTAGTCAAAATGTGACAGATATATACAAATTCAAGTGCCTACTCATCGTATGTACATCTAGTAGAGAAGTGATGTTTATGCAGGCCCCAGGTCGACTCCTGCTCATCTTCCTGCTATGTGACACGTACCTCAAGTGGGAGAGTCTACAGACGGACAGACCTCACCCCCAGGAGTACATCTTCTACGCAACTCTCGAGGCAGACTTCTACAAGATGTTTGCCCTTGCAATCATAGGTTGGTCCTGAGCGTCGGCTTACATAGTGTTGGCACGTTTACAATGAAACTGGTCATTAATTAAGTCTTTAACAGATAACTTGTAGTGGGTGTTTTGTTGGAACATATAATTGTTATTGCGTGACACTGCTGATTGGCACTGTAAAATAGATATATTATGCTGAAGCCTGAAGTTGTCACTGGTAACTCATATGTTTTTAGTAACTCATAGTCATATGTGTTGTTTATAAGAGTTCTTGGTACAAAGTGACTTTGCCCTTATGAATTTTATATATAAAATAAATGTTAATTATGCAAATTTTTTTTATGAATGGTTATATTTTGGATAAATATTAGTTGGTCAGTCAGACAAATACAACTGAGAAAAACAGCCTTGTTTCCCATGCAATTTCACTACTTTTGCTAGTTTATTTAATCATAATTATTATAGATGTTAGTATACATCAAATTTTGCCATTGAAAATATGCTATCATATTGCATAAATATACAAAAATGTATGTAGACAACTACAGTAACTTCTCATTATAAATATGGACTCCCGATGTATAAAAATGAACAACTGAAATCCCGCATCTGCCCTACACCGTTGGTCACCTTCCATCGTACCCATGGATATAAGGAACATCGGATATAACAGTTTGACCAAGTAATATTGACCATAACAAGCAAACAGACTGTTGTATCTGTGAGGATGTAAACTTGTTTTACAGAATGGTGTAGTTTCTGTGCAGTGGCTTTAGGGGGCACCAAGTGGCTGACATCTCGCAGCTCGGCCGCACACAACAAAGTCAGGTAGGTTAGTTTTAAAGCAAAACATTTTCAGTGGTTAATTGAACAGCCATTTTATGGTACACTGCGACACTTAATTTATTATGTGTTATAACATCCTGGTTTTTGAAAATAACATTAATACAAAATGTGTTGCTATCATGATCTTTCATTCATGTCTTAATATTTTAGAAAATCACAATTTGACAGTGAATTGAAATTTGCCAGTTTTATGAGATATAGAGAGATCGCTTTTTTGTAATGAAAGAGAAACCAATATATCTTAACCTTTCAATGTGAGAAACCAATATATATTAACCTTTCAAGGTGAAATATATCGTTTTTAATGGATGATTTACTAAACTGTCAAATTCCTGTTTTATACAAGTTCTGACAGTAATTATAGTACAGTGATACAGGTTAAAATATGAAGCAGAATGTTTTTATTTTATGTACTTTGAATTCGAAAAAATTCAGAGAATTGACTAACTAACCTTATATTAGTTAACCAATTACATTCCCATTAAGGATTACTGTAAAACTACAAGCGTCTGTAAGCTTTAAATCATGATTTTCAGGAGTAACTTATTTATATGAACTGCAAGAAGAATATAGTTATATAGAATATACTTTGGGTTCATCAGATTTGTGGTCAATTAATTCTACCATGATTGTGATATAAAATAACCTCCAGGCTTTCTAATGTACTTTACGTGCTCTCAAACTACATAAGTACAATTATTTCTCCCAAATAACACACCTTAAATTACATTTCAATGTAAACAGATTATGACATGTACAGTTCTGCTACAATTTTCTGATGAAAATAATTGGCGTGATGGAACATGTGACAAGATGTGTCTGGGTTAAAATTTCCTGTTGATTTTAACTCATTGGATATTTTGTTAGAGTGTTAAACAAATGATGTGTCAGTTTACCAGCTAAACCACCATTACTGTCTATAGCACTTGCTGGGTGACTTTCAGCACATCTCTACTTGTGTGGAGTCTGGTCGTGTCCAGTTTTGGCAAGTTGCTCGCAATCCCAGCCATCTTGTGGGGTCAAACACATAGCGCCATCTATATGATACTGGCCAATGTGTTCATCTTTACATCTAACGTGTCCGCACTCAAAGGTTAGTGTTGTTTTTGACATATTGTTGGCTTAACATTAACCTCGGCATATGGCTTTTTACCACAAGACATTGAGTGGCGTTTTAAATATTCATATGAAATAAATTGTTGCTGCAGTTTAGTTTTGTGTTATATATGCATGTGTACGTACATAATGCAAAAGTCATATGTATGTAAGTACGTACATACAAAAGTCGTACATACAAAAGATGTACACACACATATGTGTATGACTTATGTACATACGCATGCATGCACACCTTTTTTCAACTGTTTTATTAAAGCATCTGATACATTTTTACACTGTTCTAACATTTGTCAATTATTGGTACCAGATATTTGTAAACTGTGTGAACTATGAACTCTGTTACTCTGTTGTCAAGAGGTGATATTGTGTGTTACAGTGTTGTGTCCAGTTGGCAGACTGGGTGCTGTGGTCATCCTGGGCAGTGCCCACCTTCTCCAGGCCTTCATTGGTCACCATCTCTTCTGCTGGACGTCCAGTCACCACTTGTCCAACACATCTACACCGGTCATTGCCTACCTGAGCAGTGTGGCTAGGTGACAATCAGACTCGGTGGTCATTCACATCCTAATTGGAGTTAAAATGCCAATTACAATTCCAGAATATGAATTGGTAATGTAATTGGTTTCTCAATTAGTTTTCGGTTAATTTTTCAATTACATCATGACTATAACTTTAAATTATTTCTTTAAAATATAATCAACTTTTAATTGGAGGTTATGTTACATTTGTTAAACAAAGCTGCTCTAATAATGTTATAGGTATTTTTTAGGTGAAATTTGAATTGCTATGCTGTAATTGGTGTGTAAATGGAAGGGGAATTTATATTGTGTAGTTGATCACAATTCTTACTGTCTGGATGTCACATTCCTGAATTGGGTTCAGATATGTATTTGTTTAAAAATATATATTTATATTTGACTTTTTTTCAAAGCCAGTATTTGATGTGCCTATTTGGTATGGTCAAATATATGCCAAATACATGTATTTGATCTGCTTGAACGCGGACACTAGATATATCACATCTAATATATATTTATAAATGATGCATACTTACTAATCATAACCAAATTTTCACCATTTAATTCACAAACAGTACTCTATATTCTATAAGATATAAGATAAATTTAATAGCTAAGTTGTTTTGGGTCTTCTAATATAGCATATTTTAATTTAATCCTGTGTATTTGACATTTTAATAGACCGTATTTGTATCTGATCAAGTGTATTTGTATTCGAGAATTTTTTTAATAGAGCGTATTTGAATTATACATTCTAAAATATAACTTATTTATATTTTAAAATGTAATGTATTTGATCCAAAAAACATATTTGCTCCGAACACTGTTTATGTATGTACTTTGATACGATATATATATATATGCAACACTATATTTTGATGTGACGTTTTCTCACCTGTGAGAGTTGTATACCAGCGTCAAAAGTAACTTACCACTAACATAACTTTGGAAAACAGTGTTGTATTACAAAAATAATAACAAAAACAATTGTATCTGACATTAGATCAGTAGTAAGAGCAGCCATTGCTGCGCATGGCAGCCGTAAGTCTCGAAAGGCGATTATCGAAGTCGCACTTCAATAACGTGTGAGCACCGTTGATTGCGATACAGGCAACGCATCTGCGGCGTCGCATGCTTTTTACCAGGCGCCGTATGGTCGGGTACATCCGTATGGTCTGCTGGTGGATTCCGTCCTACTCGTCTAGCAATGCCTGGGTGAATTCCCGTGTGGTAGTTGGTCGCTAACGTTTTTGACACGATGGGTCATCGATCAGGTGAAAGGCATCCACGGCATGACCGCGACAGTGCTGGTGGGTTCACCGAAGATGCCGCTGGCAATACACTAATCTGTTACGGTGGTGGGCAGGTTTGAGGACCGGACCCATGTATGGTTTCCTTCCAGCAAGGTAACTATTGTGAAACCTCCTTCTAACAGTTCAGTTGGTTATCCGCGTATTGTTGCGACCCGTGACAACAGCTGTGTGGCTTGCGGTACGAAACATGTCCCGCAGACGAGGGGATGCGTTACCTTGCTGGTGTGTGCACTGTGTGGTGACGGGCGGTCGCCCGGATCGTGATCGTCATTTGCTCACTGAATGTCGTTCCGGCTGGCTAAACTGGATACTGTTTGATGAGAGACGCCATAGCGACGAGAACCGAGAACACGGTTGCGTTCATCACTTAATAGGCGCGGCAGTTTGATTCTTAGATAACGTTCTAGGGTAGCGCTTTTATTGGCTTTATCAAGGCTGCACATACTACACCTCGACACACAGTCTTTGACTAATTTACTACCGTCAACATGAGGTTATTAACACATGGCCACCAACAGACCACCTGAAGCGTATCATGGTCACGCACGGCTGATTATCTGGTTACCAGGGAACATACACTAACAAATTCATGCCAAAAAAACCACCCACATATTGCTTTCACAGAAATATGCTTAACATAAAAGTGGTAAGTTTCTGTTGACGCTGATTATACATAGCTGAATTGTTCTTGAAATAAAAAACAAAGAGTACTGGCAGTACTGTGTTGTCCTACTGCTCAAAAAATCTTTTGAAAACCCTGTGGAATATTCTTTAAAATACATATTGCCAAAAAGAGCTCAAAATGAAACAATGTTTTGCAAGTAGCGGTTTAATAACATTGTTGTTAGTCAGTGTACATAGTTTGACTATACGTGCCTATCTCTGTGTGTGTTCGTGCGTATAAAATCGCACCATTAAGTCCAGCTTTTATAATTATGTAGGGCCTTGAAAACGTCCGACGTTTGATTGTTTGGTCCAGCCAATGTCTGCTTTACAGAGATCGACGGAATGGCCTGTGCTGAAGCGTTATCACCGAGCACAGCTTTCGTTAAATCAGTATGCGCTTGCCAAACTTGCACCGACAGGTTTCTTCCACGCAAGCATTACCACTACCGGTGCATTTGTAGTTGAGTTCGCAATGTTCAATTCTACAAATGTGATCGCGGTCAATGTACCTCGTATTGGGGACGCCACTAGAATGGCAGGCTTCTGTCAGCTGAAAGTTTCACGACACGAAACAGTTTAAGCCGGAAGAGTACCATGTCACTGTACTTGTATTGGTAATTACAGTATAGCTGTTATACGCCTGTTCATGGCTATTCACTGCATGTGTGCTGGTTTCTTAATCATCGGTGGAGATAATGTTTTTTTAAATAGTGTACAGCGATGTTAAGTCCACTCCGTTCCGCATCCAACTTTACCATATGAAAAACGCATCGTATAATTTGTCAAGCGGGAGAATCGTGTGCAGAACTTGTCATAAATGAAATCTAACTGTTTGCCTTTAATACTTAATAGGGAAAAGCTGCACATTACTTTACATATTACTTTATAACGTCAAAGGGGGTGATGTCGCGTATATGATTGGCAAATTAAAACATATACACGAAGATTGTCAACTCGGTCGCAGTCCACTCCGCAAACCACGTGATGCATTGATTTAATGCTCAAGCTATCAACTCCATCACGATATTTGGCTTGACCGAGTGGAATGTCACCTAGTGGACAATCTGCATATTTTTTTTAATCAATTTGCCGATCATCTGCGCCACGCTATCGCCTAGAAACAATGTACACTATTTCATAATTTTGCATTATTATTTATAATTAATCTGTAAGGTAACGAGCGTCCCCAGATATTCGATGAGTGACCCCGCGGGCGTCCAGCACGCAATGTAAACACGATATTCGAGTCGAAACAGTCATGTTATACAAATAACGGTCAAATTATATTAACACATTGTAGTTAATTCAAAAACGTGTGCGGCCAAGATGTTAGAACAGATAAGAATAATAATTCGTACTATATAATATGATCTTGCGATTAAAATGATCAGACTGGGCCTTTAAAACTATTGAAACATCGCATACCTGGACAATCTCTGTGACAAGAAGACATGTCGCCAACAAGACATGTAACGACTTCATTCCACGTATCGGTTCGACCCGGCCGGACCTGCGTCATACAAACAAAAACAACCGCATTTGTATATTTCTACGGCTTCACACTACGGATATTGCACGAGAGGTATGGCAGCCTGGGTTAGTTGAAACACCTATAGGAAAAATCTTTCGAACCTCGTTCTATTTATCATTACATTTACATATGAAATGTGTGTCTCGGCAACTAACTACAATTTGTATGAATCAGAGCAGCTACGTATAAAGTGCGCGTCTCCCGTGTGGCCTGCATCGTGCGCTCCTCACCATGGCAACTCTTGCCAAAAGGCTCGTAGCATATGATACTTGGCCACGCACCCTGTCCGCAGTCGGTGTCAGGTGCTGTCACCTTCCCCTTTTGCTACTTTACCCCCCCCCCGTTGTGAGTGAAGATGTTCGTCAGACAGTCACTTTACCTTTTTCTTCTCGCGACGTTTCGATTGCTATCAGCAATCTTCTTCAGACGACTACCGCTAGATGGCGCCACGGTAGTCATTCTACGCAGGTCTATCACTCTGGAGTGTGCCCCCCGGGGCCGCGCCCTGGGTGGCCCTTCAGGATATCATCGTATATGTGTGAGAGTCGGTACCGGCCCTCACCTCGATTCATGCTGTCTTTGGTTTTCTTTATCCATATCGCTTCTTTGATGCCTCTTGTTCTCCAGTCCGACTCCTTGTCTACAAATGTGTTCGATGTTTTCTGTTGCTTCGAGTGTAGCGTCTTCTTTGTGTTCTTTGATGCGGGTTCCTAGGGCACGTTTCGTTTCTCCGATGTATGTGGCATTACAGTTCTGGCACATTACGGAATACACCCTTTCGCACATCTTTTGTGGTTCAACTTTGTCCTTTGGTCTTACTAGTGACTTCTTGATGGTGTTGTGAGGGTTCATTGCTGTGTTCTGGTGCCCTGCACGGGCCTATAATTTGGGCCCAAGCCCGACCCGCAATTAGCAGTTAGAATCCAGGCCCGGCCCAGGCCCACAACAAATTATCAAGCCCGGGTCGGGCTCGCAAACTAGAATTTAGGCCCAGGCCCGACCCTGACCGTTAATGTTTGACCCAGGCCCGGCCCGGCCGGCCCATACCCGCTGGCCCAAGACGGGTAAGCCCGCGGCCCGCTAATTTTTTAAAAGATAAACCTATTATCTTATAATAAAAACGAAACACAAATAAACTCTATTATATACATATTGTTTTATTAAGTAACATAAATATATATATATATATATATATATGAACATTGTATAATGTCTACTAGTCTGCTGTCTACAGGCAAGATTTGGAGGGAAGATAGAATGTATACTGGTAGGGTCAAAGGGTGATACATTGATGGTTAATCATGGCTTGATGCCTCTGCAAATATGTCTAAAGTAAACATTTGGGGCTGGCTACTTCCAGCCAAGTGAACTTATGGGGTCATTAAATCTATACAAAAAGCTACATTCATGCAAAAAATATGCATATGTAACATCTGTATTCTGTGTGTACTATGTAGTAGTAATATGCACTGTGTAATGTGTGTGCTGTGTATGCGATACTATACATTGTTATTATATGAAATGTCTCTATTAAAATAATGCACATTATTAAAATTATACCATTGGAAGTCCCATTGTTGAAAATAGGTTAAACTACATTCCATATATATATATATATATATATATATATATATATATATATATATATATATATATATATATATATATATATATATATATGTATATATATATATATATATATATATATATATATATATATATATATATATATATATAAAGCATTAGTGTCATTCATAATTCCATGCTAGGTCTCAATTTGCAACTATGTAATATTAAAGAAATAATTTTAATATTAAACATTCATTAACCGGAAATACAATTTATAATCAGTTTTTATTAATATTAAAATAAAAAATCTGGGTTTTGTATTAATATTTTTATTAGACCCAGGCCCGGCCCGGCCCGGCCCGGCCCGGCCCGGCCCGCTCACACTAGACCCAGGCCCGGCCCAAGCCCGATGTGTTTAATATTTTTTCAGGCCCGCACCGGGCCCGCAATATGTAGGCCTAGGCCCGGCCCGCGAAATTTTGTAGAGGCCCGGCCAGCGGGCTGCGGGCTGAGCCGGGCTTGGACCTAAAGTCCGGCCCGTGCAGGGCACTACTGTGTTCACATTGTATTTCTTTATGATCCGTGATGTTGTTTTGGATAATCCTTGGACATATGGAAGTACCACCGTGCCTTTACTCTTGTCTTTTTCCACTGTCTTTTTCCTGAAGTTATCTTCCTTCTTTGTTTTCATCTTTCTATGTACTGTTGATATGGTCCATTGTGGATACCCGCATCTCGTTAGAGCTTCCTTGATGTGTTCTCTTTCTTTCCGTTTTTCTTTCTCTTCTGCCACAAATGTTTCGCATCTGTCTAGTAACGTACGGATCACCCCCATCTTCTGGTGTAATGGATGGTGTGACGAAAAGGTTAGGTATTGATCTGTAGGGTGTTCTGTCGGAAGATTAGTAGTTTCACCTCTCCCGATTCCTTCTTCACCAGTAAAGTTTCCAAAATGGTATCTAGGAACCCGCATCAAAGAACATAAAGAAGACGCTGAGACAGCATTGACTAGCAGACCCTACACCTGATGCAACAGAAAAACATTGGAAAAAGAGATGCATAAATCAGCGATCACAGATCACATGACTCAACAGAATCACATAGTAGACTGGGAGGGGGCCACATTTGTAGACAGAGAGTCGGACTGGAGAACAAGAGGCATCAAAGAAGCGACATGGATAAGGAAAACCAAAGAGAGCATGAATCGAGATGAGGGCCGGTACCGACTCTCACACATCTACGATGATCTCCTGAAGGGCCACCCAGGGCGCGGCCACGGGGGGTCACACTCAAGTGACGTCTGCGTAGAATGATTACCGTGGCGCCATCTGGCGGTAGTCGTCTGAAAAAGATTACTGCTAGCAGTCGAAACGTCACGAGAAGAAAAAGGTAAACTGACTGTGAAATAAGTAAAAATATTACTCATACCCCGCCCCCCCCCCCGTTCTGCATGTCTTGATCAGGAGTATCAGTTAGTATTCGATCGCGATCCCCTTTCTTGAAATAGACATCACATGTTCTGGTGTAGCAGTGCCACCAGTGGACGCAGACGCAGTAGGACTTCCTGGAATAGAGGTGAGAATTGTCGATGTGGATGGACACTAATGTTGACGCCTGATGCGACGGACTGGTGGATGACAGAAAGAGACACGTCGTGTGTGACAGACACTGCATGGGCGACAGAAGCGATGAACATCAACGGGACTGCATCATTCGGTGTGTCCGGATATGGTCGATCAGATGACCAGTGGTCAGGGAACATTTTCCATTCCAGTGGCAATGTCCCATGGTGATAGCTTCCTACAATTCATGGGATGTCCGGGTGGTCATTGTACTCTCTCTGATGTCTGAGATTCAGCCGTCATCGCATCCCGAACTTGTTGAAGGGCCCAACCACTTAACAGTGGATGCAACTGGTCTAAGTATAAAGCCCGTCATACACATTCTGACTTTTAGTCGCCAACAATTTGTCTGCCGACAAATAGTTGGAAAATATCCATCGGCCGACCCGTTTTTTTTATGCCAGATGTCCATAAAAAGTGGTGCCAACTGTTGATGGAGAACATACACATATCGACTACATTTGAATTGCCAACTGAAAAAAGTAGTCGCCAACTGAAGAATTGGTATGTGTATGACGGGATTTAGGGTGGCAATGACAGCAAGGGTGGCAATGACGGCAATGACAGCAGGGGTGGCAATGACAGCAAGGGTGGAAATGACAGCAAGGGTGGCAATGGCAGCAGGGGTGGCAATGGCAGCAAGGGTGGCAATGACAGCAAGGGTGACAATGACAGAAAGGGCGGCAATGACAGCAGGGGTGGCAATGACAGCAAGGGTGGCAATGACAGCAGGGGTGGCAATGATAGCAGGGGTGACAATGATAGCAAGGGTGGCAATTTACAATCCCGTTTGCAAAATTGAGAACGTCTGTTGATAGGTGGAAGTTATGATCGTTTAAACTTCAAAGCTTGTGATATGGGCCTACGGTCTTTTCACGAGAACACCGAATATGCTTAACAACATGTTAAGCAAATTTCAGAAAGTTCTCGGACGTCATCCAACCATAGGCGTTTGATGTGGCGATGGATCATGTACGACTCATCAGGTTCATCAACGTTGTAACTGTAAGTGTCAGATACAACATTGTTGCGATAGGTGATTCCACTGCTTTGTAGATATAGCTGCGGTGAACTGAGCCTCATAGACATACATGGAGAGCAGATATAGCACTTTTGCACTGACTAGGTCTATGCTATTAGTATGCAGGGGACTTCAGAACTACAAGAACCCTGATTTAGCAGAAATGTCAGTCACAACCTTGTTGAACTGATGCGACGATTGTTGTCCTTGAAGTTCATTCTTATCTCGGGAACACGGACATCGGTGGACACCGTGTCCAGGTTGTTTCGCTGCAACACTCAGCTGCTGATGCGATACTCTTGTTTGTGCTTCGCACCATTTCATCAGCGTTCCGGATGCAAGCTGGCGTCAAAGTTTCCTTGGCATAAACCTGTTCCAATTTGATAAAGGCGCTGGGAACGTTCGTCTGATTAACAAAATGTTTGCACGCCCGAAAGATGCTGCATTCTTCGGGCGTTCGCAATAATGCTCTTATTCCTTTTGACAAACGATGACATCCAATCTGGTTGTCAGTCTTTGGGAATATTTTGTATTCTGCGTAATGACAGGCCTAAGGGAGACAGCTTCAGAGTTAGCCTTTTTGAAGAAATCAACCAACTAACCAACATTTCTTCTTCATGCCTGGGAGAAACAGCTATGTTGATAAAACATCCAATGTTCCTATCTTCACATCCTGCATTTGTAAGGAATCATAGACAATATCGATACAAAGAGTAATGGTAAATAGTATGCTCCATTGCGATGTATTGGCGTGCACGAGTGTTTGTTTTATATTTTCTACTATCGTTTTGTTTACTCCGTCCTCTCTTGTTGCACGGATGGCGCAGAACACAGCATAGCTTATAGAAGGACCGAATCGATTTTTGTTATTAATTTGTTTCATAGTTTTAACAAACCATGCGTTTAAACTATCCCCGGGGTTCGTTGCGATACAGTATTGTATGTTTTTCACGACACTAACTGGGCATCAAACAGGCATTCTATATGACGTCATGTGTGCGTGCGCGCGGTTAAAGGACATACACATTAAGCGAAATGTTGTCCCACGGGGCATGTAATGTCTGGCGAAATGTCTGAATCATCACAACGCTATTGAAACACATTCTTGTTTTGTTTCAAGTATTAAAACAACTAATTATGTATTCAGTGTATACTCTTAAGTTGTACAGCGCTTGATGTTTACTGACATACGCATTAGCTAAACGACATACGAAATACACACAGAGACGAAAATAAGAAAGATCCGCGCACACGCTCCCAACATGCGCACACGCGCCAAACATGCGCACACGCCCCCAACATGCGCACACGCCCCCAAACATGCGCACACGCACACATACATTCACTCTACAGAGACAGTTTACGTCATTGGTGAATTCGTCATAATCCTTTAACATGTAACAGTGTCTTGACGCTGTGTTTGTCTAAACGTCCTTAATTCAACTACGCGTGGTCGCTCTATGGTTACCAACTTACCACCCAGTCGTACTGGTCACCAAACCTTAGCACGCAATGGTCTGCTGGTAGGTCTAGAGAACAACGTATATTTTTAGTTGTAAGCATTCGCCTATGCGATTTCGTAATTCGCCCAACAACGTGCGCTACGTCATTTCTTTATGAACAACGTATGTCGTAACAACGCGAGAAAACAACGTCTACTGAAATATATCCCAGCAATCCCCATCTAAACGCATACCATATAGATAAACCAAAGTGGGTAAATTCCATAGTGTGGGCTCAGCGTATTAAGAGTATGTAAAATGTCACACACTAAATACCTTGTCTAGTTGTCGCTCTTATAATGACATTGGTTCCCTGACGCGTGCCCTTTAGGTCATCTCCTGTTAAGAATGCTATTTACATGTCCTGTAAATATTACCACTTCATCAAAACAGACAGTAATGAGCTAGTGTGTACGAAACCGAAAAAGATCTCAGAGTCCTGATTCGAAAAATGTTTACTTCATAAACTAAAATATAAACGCCACCGGAGCAGAGCTACCCACACAACCAAACTGTGGCCCTGTATGCCAAGATCAAGGTGGATGTACAAAAACTAAAACAACGAGGCAGCTGTGCTAATTGTAAATAACGTCCCCACTAAAATGCGAAACTCTGCTTGAATCTTATGTCATTCGTCGACGGATGTCGTGTTACACTTCCCCAGAAATTGCGGAAGAACAGTTTTGATTCGTCAGGGGCAACGTAATACCTGACGCGCATGCACGATGCACGCTAACACAATAGCGATATCTCCATCACAAATTAAGCTTCTGGAAAAGTTATGCAGTCCATCTGTTCATCCTATTTAGAAATAGTCCGGGAATCCAAAGCCTTTTCTCTTCTGGGGACACTACGTGGCGAAATGACTACGCTTCTTTTGACATTCACCTCCTTGACTACAAGCGTGCTCGCTCGACTTTCTGCCGCAGCATTTTGTTTGCCTACGTAGTTGTTCCTTGTCTTCAACGTGTAAAACTTGGGTGAGTTCGTATTTCACTCGCACCCTTTATGTGACGGGGAAATGCACCTGGTTATACTCTTCAAATATCGTGAATTCAGTGAACATTTATTTTTTCGTTATATATGTTTGAAAGACGAGTGCGCCGTAAATACAAATGGCAATCCGTTTATGACCACGGCGCTTTTCTATGATTAACATAATAAGTATAACTAATTGTAACAACGACCTTCCAAGTATCCCGATACAGCTAAAGATCTCCCGCATTTTGGTAATTTTTCAAACATAATCTCAATCTCCCGCGTTTTGCGTATTTTATTTTACGATTTGTTTATCTTCAGGGTTGTTTGCTTGACTAAGTTTACTTACACACGAATGTACAATATAATGTAATGAGTTATGGACGTAGATCAAATGAACAAGCCAAACTCCTGAAAATCACGTCACTCGCAACATTAGTATTCAAGTCTTTATATGAGCGGGCCGGATGTAAAAACATCAATAAATTAAACTAAGGACAATGCAAATAAAAGTATACAGTAAATAGTTAAACTAATAAATACAGTTAAATTAAATTAAGGGCATTCGATTTAATTAAACGCCTTTACGATAATAATTAGTTATCAATGGAATGAATCTTGATGATATATCTTTGCGTTATTAAAAATGGGTTCTATTAATTGATGATAAATTAATATTTTGTTCAGGTCAGGTATCACTTCGTCTGTATGCAATTAAGTAGTGGATGTGTTCACAAATGCTCTAAATGTCACAATATATGTTAAACGAAATCTGTTTTGAAATGTCAATTTGCCCAACGTTCATTCCGTGTAGTTTGCTGAAGCTCTAAGCCATACAAAGTTATAGGCCTGAAACAAATAGTATGTGAGGTAGCGCATCATGGTCAGTTAGAGTGAGGGCTAGGGATAGAGTTAGAGTAATCTGCAAGATGGCAGCTCAAAAAACTCTCACAAAAACAACCACGATCCCCGAAGTGACTGGATGGACAACTGCAGAACATCAACACCTCTAGTCACTGGATGACTTTCTCACAGCTCATTCATCCTGCCTATTCCACCGCCTCACGATCGACAAGAGCTTCTTGGCGGATGACCCCTTCTGTGGCCCAATTCTGCAGCGTACGTTGTGGGTTGTAAGAAGACCGGAGTATTGGTCTTCACCAACACTGAATTAATTTTTATATTTTTTATTCCACATTTGCAAGCTAGGAATGATGACGTTTATCGGCTGTATTAGTCGCAAAACATAACATCACAATCAATTCGATTACGCCAATGTGATTGTAGATGCACGACACTTTACATAGTGTACACATACGTTTAACTGATGCCACATACGAATAACGTATTCTCCAATCAAACGCGAGCTACTTCCACATTGTTCCGTCATGTATGTCAGGTGAGTGTATAAGATACCACGCTGCAACTGTTGGAGTTAGTTACAGTCACACAAACTGAACGAGCTACTAAGTCAACAAGACAAACATGAAGAGGTTAGCGTGACGTATAATTGTCATGGTCAAGTGTGCTACTTTAACAAAGCATGGTTCGGTCTGTCGCCGAGATAATGAATAATGTCAATGTCGACGTCGGGTTATGTCTGTGACGTTGCATCGAGTAGTTTGGATTGCATAACATAGGTATGTTATAGTATAGGTTTTTTAATAAGGTAGCCCATACATTCAACCATACGTGTTATTACAGTGACATCTGTTTTTGTGTGGCTGCAGTGAAGTGATCTTTCATTGGTGTGTCATTTTCCTTGGTCTGTTTGCCGTGACAAGATCATATAGGAAATATTGCATGTTGAGTTTGAATCCAACAAACACACACTTGTTACCGTTGAAAGGACAACAACAGTAATATATTGATGTGTGAATCGAGTGTCGTCACCGGTAAGTTAGTAAACCGCACGATGGCGTCATACCTGACCGTCGAAACACCCCATGTAAGGTCAGCATTAACAACGAATTATCATATGATTACGTAAGCGCCATCAGTCTACATCACTTCGTATGAAGTTAGTCAAAGTTATTCATTATAAACGTTCGCTTTACATATGAAGCTTATATTTTCATCAAGCTTTTAGCAAGGTGCCACATCAAAGATTACTAATTAAATTAAAAGTCCATGGTATCGGGAATGGCATAATCGACTGGATAGAACAATGGCTGAATGACAGAAGACAGCGTTTGTAGTAGATATAGAGATTTCAAACTGGAAATAAATTTTGAATGATATACCTCAAGGATCAGTATTAGGATTCTTAATATATATATATCAATGACTTGGGCGACAATATAACAAGCGACGTACTGAAATTTGCGGATGACACAAAGGTGTTTAGAAGGGTTAATAATGTTGGCGATAAACAACATTTACGAAACGAGGCTCGCATTCTTCTGCTACTGCTGTTGCTGCTGCTGCTGCTACTGCTGTTGCTGCTGCTGTTGTTGTTGTTGTTGCTGCTGCTGCTGAGGCTGCTGCTGCTGCTGGTGTTGTTGTTGTTGCTGCTGCTGCTGCTGCTGCGGCTGCTGCTGCTGCTGCTGGTATTGTCGCTGTTGTTGTCGCTGTTGTTGTCATTGTTCCAGTTGTTGCTGCTCAAATCAAATCAAATTTATTGTAACACTTTACAATACATACAAATCAAATCAAGTCAAACCCTATAGAATAATGTAAAAAGAACAATATGGGAAGAACATTGTACTGCTCCTATCTTTACTGTTCCTGATGCTATTTTGTCTCAACATTTTCCCATCTGTTCAGTCACTCAATTCTACGAATTTACTGATTTGTTAGCAAACTCAATATCCATTGAGAAATGCCTTGTGGACGAAGCAGAATTTTAATGACTCTTGTGGTCCACTCTTGACAGAGTGCGACGTTGTGACAAGGAGGGATCACTGCTGGTACTTTTCATGGCACGGACATGTATACTGCAGATATTATAATGATTGTCATGTGGCTACGCTTGTGTGTACTTGGTTGTATATGAATGAATTAACGGCTCAGTTAACTGCGCACCACATAGAGTGAACGTAATATCACAATCCTGATGAGGCTGTTCTTCCTTGTACGTCTTCTTCCTGTTGCAATCACTGTCATCATCTCTTAAAACTCCTGAATGAATTTCAACCCATCAATTCGATTAGTCCAGCTGGAACCGTGTTCTGTTTATAATCACATATGGAGTGCATGAAGAGTTAATATAGTCGGTTTAATAAAATAGTTCGGTCCTTTGTTAAAATCATTGACATACTTATTTGTAACCGTTAGATGGGTTTCAATAGCCTTCTATTATAATCCGTAGAGAACAGGACAATATATGCATTTTTTCGTCGAAGTTTGATCGGACCTGGACAACATTAATTTAATAATGGTTCCAATGATTTCGTCAAAACTAACTAAAGCATCATGTTGTAGTGGATGCTAAATACGTGTGGTCCTTTGGACGATCGGTCGGAAACAGTTAATTGAGATGATCAGTAACAGTTGCTTAAATAGGTGATTTGCAGTGTTGTGGTTAAGCAAATAAATGTTGTATACAATGAAATGTGCAAACATTTGGACCATAAATTTTACCAGACTCATTGGTGGTTTACATTCTAGGCTAGTACGCCACCTAGCGTGTGAATTCTAGGCTAGTACGCCACCTAGCGTGTGACACAAAGACATTCTTACATTCGTCAAACATATAATCTCTGCATCAATGAAATCGGGCCAACAACATAGACACCATGGACGACGTTAGGCCATGTTGGTACATTGATGCCCTCCACTCTCTCTATACGAGGGGGCGGTAGTGCAGTGGCGTAGCGGTTGAAACGCCGGAGAACCCGGCCTCGAATCTTTTTGCTGCCGTTTCGAAGCTTTGGCAACTTATTTCACCCACGTTGTCACTGCTCATTAAGCTGTATAAATGAGTACCTGGCTACTTACGTAGATGGATATATTAATGCATAGTATTCACGCAATAATTGCAGCGTGGCGGAACGCTTTCCATACAAATTGAGATGGCGTTGGAATGAAAAAGTCTGCCAGGGGTGAAGTGTAAAGCGCCTTGAGAAGTCCCAAGGACTGGATTCCGCGTTCTATTATTATGAATGTACTTTTACACCACATTATATACGCATGATCAATCTGTATTCATATATCATATCCGATCCATTGTTTGTGAGTTTTACAAATGTAAACGTTTTACATCAAGATCTATTTTAATTATCCAGTCAAAGTTTTGCTGACTTAGTTTAGAGTTGCAATCGTTTAACGACGTAAATAAACGGATTTGTTTAACAGATCACGGTCTCTTGTATTGCATCGTAAAATATAAAATTTTTTTAGCTCCCAATATGCTCGCAAAAACCAAGATGGTCCCAATTTGAGGCTTCGGAAGTTTTCCATTATTTAAAATTTTTCTGAATGCAACTTTCCATCAGCGTACTGTTGAGCTGTGAACACACCTTGCTGACAGCGGAAAGTGAAACAACAGGAACAATACTGCTATGTCATTGCTGTATTATCTATTTGGGGAATTGTCAACATTTAGTAAAGGTAAACTTTCAAGTGTGTTCGTTAGGGAATACGTATCAACACAACATCCTGAAAAATGGCATCTGAAACGTTAGAGAGACGTCATAATTGCCACCTGACGTGCTTTGTTCACGAAAAACACCAGAACCGGCTGGTGATTAAGACATGCTTATTGGCCGTATATTTGTACAAGTGGGTGTGTGTTTTGACAGAAAAAATACCGTCTCGCGCTTTGCGAGTCCCAGTCACGCTAAGAGTGCAATAAATAAAAACCGTGCACGTCAATCTTCGCCAAGGTACACCTATGTATCATTGTTTAACGTAATATCATTTGACTTATGTGGTTCTACTCGGACAGTTATGGCAATATGCACACTACCTTCACAGGATACCGATGCGTCGCTGTGTCGTGACTAAACCACATGCTGGCTGACAGTGGCATTTGTAAAGTCGGCTTTAAACTTGTCCTCTGTGCTTGCGTTAACCAAGCCATTCGTGGGTTGTAACAAATATTTATCTTCTCCTGACGCCCGAACTCGTTGACTTGTCTGAGCTACCATGTTTTTTGCATTATGAGGACTCATCGTTTTTAATCACTAACTTCGGAACTGTACCGGTAAACATTTTGTTAGATGCAGTGTGACCCAGATTCTTGTAATCGGTCACAAATGTAGCTTCACCTCGCGTTGATAGTAAATCAACGGACATATTTCATTCGTACTTTGTTAAGGAACAAATTCTACATTTCGCGTTTGGTACTCGCAATTATCACAATCTGACCAACACAGTGCACATAGAAGAAACTCACAAAACCAACATCTCCAGAAAGGAAATCAACAAGGAAGAACAACTGCGTAACATCCATCTCAGGTCACTGGATGAGTTTCTAACAGCCGATTTATCCCGCCTATTTCACAGCATCACGATCGAGCAGAGCTTCTCGGTGGATGACCCCACCCCATAAATGTGGCCCAATTCCGCAGCGTTCCTCCAGGGTCTGCAAAAAATCTTCATCAACACTGACTATGAAATAACTAATGCCATTAACTGGAATTAACGTATTCTCAAATCAAACACGAGCTGCTCAACGGGCCAGTAAGTCAACAGAGTAAAACATGAAGAGGTTATTGTGACGTTGTGTTATTTTAGCCAGGTGTGCTACTTAAACAAAACATGGTTCGGTCTGTCGCCGGGAAGATAAATAATGCCAACGTCGAGGTCGGATTATGCCTCTTGTGTTACATCCAACAGTTTGGATTGTAGAACATGGGTCAATGTTGTAGTATACGGATTGCATGTAATTTCTGTGGCACATGTTCCTTGGTTGCTGTGAAGTGAGCTTTCGTTGGTGTGTCTTGTTCCTTGGTATGGTGACAAGAGCACATCGTAAATATTGCATGCAGTGTTTGATTCCAACTAGCGCACACTTTTTGTTGTGGAAAGGACATAAACAGTTCAACATGTCTGCCGCGATGTGAAACGATTGTCATCGTAACCAGCAAAGCTTATGCTGACGTCATAATTGGCCGCCGAAACACCCGAATAAGATGAGCATTAACAGAGAATTATAATACGATCATGTTTACGTCATCATTCTACATAACTTCACACGACCCTCATTATCGATCATTACGGTATTATTATATGTTAACTATTTAACACATGTAGCACTATAATAATTTATCATATATTGGATTTACCTTGACGGCTCGCGAAGAATCTGAGATATGGGAAAAAATTAGGAAATCGATAATCAGATACCTATTTCTACAACAATACAAAGTGACATCCTGATGTGAACATAAAACATATAACAGGGCACTTTGGAAAACTGATGGCCGATTTGATTTTCATGTGGGATCTTAATATGTTCTTAACATCAATACTCTACTCTCATTTTAAAATGAATGACACCCATCTCCAGAAACTTGGATTACCGAAGGTAGCAACTTCATACTGAAAATACATCAAATTGATATTGAACGATATGTCACGGGTAATGCATGTTTTAGTGACCTTTACTAATGCTGCCATTACCACCTTCTGTTCGTAGAAGGTGACAGCTAGATTTATCCATCTGCATTCTGGAATAACACCTTTTCTTCAAACGCATGTACTAAAGGGTGCTGTCTGTGTAGAGACATTTGTTTCATGATTAATTATAAACCAGCATGAATTGCTCACAATGTATGTCTCCTGAGTGTTACAACTTTGAGAATGAAGTTTGTGAAAAAAAGAATATACACGCACACACACGCACACACACGCACGCACGCACGCTCACACGCACACACACACACACAAACAGGCAAGCATACACACACACGCACGCACGCACACACACACACACACACACACACACGCACACACACACACACCCATACACACACACGCTCGCACGCACACACATACATGATATAATGTGCATGAGTATGTTGGAGAAGTGTATTCATATGCTATTTCTACCCGAACACACACACACGCACGCACAAACACCTGCACGCACACACATGCACTCTCACACACTCGCATGCATGCACGAAGCGCGCCAATACAGCAGCGACATCTCCATCATAAATAAAGCTCCAGGAAAAAATATGCAGTCCATCTGTTCATCCTATATAGAAAAAGTCCGGGAATCCAAAGCCTTTTCTCTTCTGGGGGCACCAGGTGGAGAAATGTCTACGCTTCTTTTGATATTCACCGCCTTGACTACAAGTGTGCTCGCTCGACTTTCTGCCGCAGCATTTTGTTTGCCTACGTATTTGTTCCTTGGCTTCGACGTGTTAGATTTGGGTGAGTTCGTGTTTCACTCGCATCCTTTATGTGACGGGGAAATGCACCTGGCTATACTCTTTAAATATCGTTACTTCAGTGTTATTTCTGTGACACATGTTTCTTGGTTGCTGTGAAGTGAGCTTTCTTTTGTGTGTCTTGTTCCTTGGTATGGTAAAGTGACAAGAGCACATCATCATAACTGGCGCACACTTGTTGTTGTGGAAAGGACATAAAAATTTCAACATGTCTGCCGCGATGTGAAACGATTGTCATCCTAACCAGCAAAACTTATGCTGACGTCGTAATTGGCCGCCGAAACACCCAAATAAGATCATCATTAACAGCGATTTACAATACGATCATATTTACGTCATCATTCTACATAACTTCACACGAACCTCATTATCGATCATTACGGAGTTATTATATGTTAAATATTTAACTCGTATACCACTATAATCATTTATCAAATATTGGATTTAACTTGACGGCTCGCGAAAAAATTAGGAAATCGATAATCAGATACCTATTTCTACAACAATACAAAGTGACATCCTGATGTGAACATAAAACATATAACAGGGCACTTTGGAAAACTGATGGCCGATTTGATTTTCATGTGGGATCTTAATATGTTCTTAACATCAATACTCTACTCTCATTTTTAAATGAATGACACCCATCTCCAGAAACTTGGATTACCGAAGGTAGCAACTTCATACTGAAAATAAATCAACTTGTTATTGAACGATATGTCACGGGTAATGCCAGTTTTAGTGACAGTTTCTAATGCTGCCATTACCACCTTCCGTTCGTAGAAGCTGACCGCTAGATTTATCCATCTGCATTCTGGAATAACAACTTTTTTTCAAACGCATGTACCACGGGGTGCTGTCGGTGTAGATACATTTGTTTCATTATTAATTATAAACCAGCATGAATTGCTCACAATGTATGTCTCCTGCGTGTTACAACTTTGAGATTGAAGTTTGTGAAAAAAAGAATAGACACGCACGCACGCACGCACGCACCACGCACGCACGCACGCACGCACACACACGCACAGGCAAGCATACGCAGGCACGCACGCACGCACGCACACACACACATAAATGATATAATGTGCATGAGTATGTTGGAGAAGTGTATCCATATGCTATTTCTACCCGAACACACACACACACACACACGCACGCACGCACGCACACATACAACAACACAAACACAAAACACGATAACACACACACACACACACGCACACGCACACGCACACACACACGCACACACGCACACGCACACACGTACACGCACACGCACACACAAGCACACACGCACACACGCACACACGCACACACGCACCCACGCACCCACACGCACACGCACACGCACACGCACACGCACACGCACACGCACACGAACACGCACACTCACACGCACACGCACACGCACACGCACACACACACACACACACAAACACCTGCACACACACACACACACACACACACACACACACACACACACACACACACACACACACACACACACACACACACACACACACACACACACACACACACACACACACACACACACACACACACACACACACACACACACACACACACACACACACACACACACACACACACACACACACACACACACACACACACACACACACACACACACACACACACACATGCACTCTCACACACTCGCATGCATGCACGATGCGCGCCAATACAGTAGCGACATCTCCATCATAAATAAAGCTCCAGGAAAAATGATGCAGTCCATCTGTTCATCCTATATAGAAATAATCCGGGAATCCTTTTCTCTTCTGGGGACACTATGTGGCGAAATGACTACGCTTCTTTTGACATTCACCGCCTTGACTACAAGCGTGCTCGCACGACTTTCTGCCGCAGCATTTTGTTTGTCAACGTAGTTGTTCCCTGGCTTCGACTTGTAAGATTTGGGTGAGTTCGTGTTTCACTCGCATCCTTTATGTGACGGGGAAATGCACCTGGCTATACTCTTTAAATATCGTTACTTCAGTGTACATTTCTTTTTTCGTTATATATGTTTTATGACTTGTTAGGTATTTGAAAGACGAGTACGCCGTAAATACAAATGACAATCCGTTTCTGACCACTGCGCTTTTCTATGATTAACATAATAAGTATAATTAATTATAACAACGACCTTCCAAGTATCCCGACACAACTAAATATCTCCCGTTTTTTTGTCACTTTTCAAACATTATCGTAATGTCCTGCTTTTTGCGTATTTTATTTTACGATGTTTTTTTAATTGTTCTCTTGATTATTGGCTAGGCGGAGTTTAGTTACACACGAATGTACAATATAATGTAATGAGTTATGGATGTAGATCAATTTAACAAGCCAAACACCTTAAAATCACATCACATGCAAAATTAGTGTAAATAAAGGCATTCGATTTAATTAAACTCCTTTACGGTAATAATTATTTATCGATGGAATGAAACATGAGCATATACTTTTGTGTTATTGAAAATGGGTTCTATTAAAAATTATTGATGATAAATTAATATTTTGTTCAAGTTATCAATGTATATTTAATATGTAAAAATACGTAGTATTATGAAGTGGTAAACATCAGGCAGCGATGTTGGAAAGTCCACAAAATACACCTATCAAAAAAAAAAAGTTCTATGATAATGTTATTAATTTGCAGTTGTGAATAGGGAAACGTACTGGATGCTATTGGTTGTTACCACAGAACATTCATTTCAGTGATAAAAACAAATCAAATCAAACCTTAACATATTGAATTCTTTCTGATTTTTACAAATATGTTGATTGGTAAAAGCTACCACGTTAGCCAGTGTAGGATCACATGGGGTACCTGTGTGCCATTACACGTGTAGAAACCAGTCATGCACGTTTCTTTTTTTTTGTTATATATGTTTGAAAGACGAGTATTTGAAAGACGACTACGCAGTAAATATAAATGGCCCTTTTTGACCATATGGGGTACCTGTGTGCCATTGTACGTGGCATGTGCCACGTGAAACCAGTCATGTGCCATGAATAACAACTAACTTCACATTTAGTCAGGCTTGGCTTTTTAATTGATGCGACGCTTTACGTCGGCATTAGCAAGCACATACGCTGACGCTATCCCACGCATATGCTTCTTGCAATCGAATCGCAGTAAACAGCCTCAACCACCTTGAAGCCATGTCCATACGAACAATGACAGCGAGTAGGCGTGACAAAAACAGTCGCCGTTGCTCTACCCGGTACGAACCGTAATTTGGCATCGCGCACCACTAATGCTTGTCAGGCTACAACTCTTAGCTGCTCTGCACCTCGGGAATCTGTGAGGGTAAAGACTGTGAATGTCGTTCACATGGTGACGGGTGTGACAACATTCAAACGTACGATGTTTTCATATAGGCCAGCACAAGGTTGTTTATCGCTACTGCGTCATCTCCAGTTCTTGTTGGCGACATTCCAGCTTACAATTTATTGTGGCGTGTGCAAGACCGACGACATCTAAGTAACTTTTCAAGCACATGTAACATGTCGTGCTGCAGTACAGACATGTATGCCTTCATAAATTATAAATTATAATGTCATGCAAGCCAAATTCTTTACGTTTGATTTATGAATTAATGTACCAGTAATTATGCCAACATTCAGCATGAAAACGATATACATAAAAACACACTCACAGCAACCATGGCGGCCCCAAATGGAATTTACACATACTACGTATACATTACTGACATATTACTCCAGTCTTCACACACTTAACCCTGTTGAGATGCTGCATCAGAACTGTGTCTGCGAGGCTGTGCTACGTCTTGTCACGGGCTTATCCTAATATTTGCACACGGGCGTATGTCCTGCGCTGTTATTCCACATAAAAGTGTTAGTTTACACTGAAATGTATCTATGTGTCATGTTATGCTCGCATTATATGTTACATCGCACATACACGCACTGATGCACACCCGTGCACACAAACACCCACACACGCACACGCACACGCACACGTACACGCACACGCACACACACACACACACACGATTACACGCGCAAACATACACACACATGCGCACACTCGCACACACACACACACACACATACACACACACACACACACACACACACACACACACACACACACACACACACACACACACACACACACACACACACACACACACACACACACACACACACACACACACACACACACACACACACACACACACATACACACACACACACACACACACACACACACACGCATGCACTCACGAACGCGCAAGCTCGCACGCATACACCACGCACCCCTTCGCCCCCGAAACAAATGCTTAGCAGTCGCCGTCGCTATCACGTTTTATTTCGGAAGAAAATAAATCACTCTCTACATTACAGACGCTGCTGACGTCGACATCATACTGGAGTTGTCGAGTACCAGCCCCTGAACGTCAGATTCACAACCACTAAACACCGCGTCGCAATATAGCTCCATTATGAATACAAACGCACACGCACACGCCAACATATTCCATGCGCATAAACACATACGCACGAACGCACGAACGCACACAACAGTCACGACATCTCCAAAACAAATCAGGCTCCGTGAAAACAAAACACTGATAATCCAGATATATGCGATACCTAGAAATGTTCCACGAAGCCTAATTATTTTTTGTACCGGGGACTACGTTATGCGTGACAGTTTTACAATTAGCTAGATTGCGTTCTTGCTCGATGCTCCGTTTATAAAGAGACGAGTACATGAAGTGCTGCACTGCCTCAGCTCTTATCCCTTCTCACTACTCCGTAACAGCTGCCTTCCCCTCCACGTGTCGTTCTCCTCCGCGTTCCTCACATCTCACTTACGGTCTGCCCCTTTTTCTACGGCCTGGCTCTTTCATCGCATCTGTTTTCTTAGGTACCACCAGCGCACCGTCCATTACATCACACTATTTAAAGAAAAACCCGTTTGTCTGACAACTTGAGAGCGACGCCTATTTCATAGTAGTAAATTCTACCACTTTGTTCCCCTAACGTGCTTGCAAAAGAAAAATACACGAAACAGATGGTATTTCAGCAGTGGTTTTGTATATGCTCAGTGTTTGCCTGTTTCGAGTACATCAGGTAATCCCAAACTTGCAAAACATCAAGTAATTCCAAACTTGTAAAACAAATGTCAGTCACGCAATGTTATATGGCTTGTGCTTTTCTAATCGTCTTATTGATGATGTGCACGCCATCTACATATAACGTCACAATCAGTTCCCAATACAAAAACGTGATGACGGATGTAGGTGAATTTGTTTTACAAAGTACACTTCTTAGGACATTAATTAACAGATGTCATACGTGAATGACTCGTTGCCCAATGAAACGCGAGGTACTGACTGCATTGTTCTGTCAGGCGTGACCGGCGACAATAGATACCCAGCAGTAGCAGTTGAAGTCAGATAGAAGCGAGAACTGTCCAGACAACAGTGGCAAACATGAAGAGGTTAGTGGGAATTTATGTATGTGTGTGTGTGTGTGTGTGTGTGTGTGTGTGTGTGTGTGTGTGTGTGTGTGTGTGTGTGTGTGTGTGTGTGTGTGTGTGTGTGCGTGCGTGCGTGCGTGCGTCCGGCTGTGTGTGTGGATATGTGTACTTGTGATATAATTTATTTTAGCAAATGCACGTTTCTATACACAGGTATTTATGATAAAATCAGCGCTTTTCTTAACTATGTTAATGTCAAGTTTTGTACTAAATGTTGCATCTAGTAGATCAGGTTGTTCAGAACACGAATAACCTTTACAGTGCAATAATACCTGATATATGATATTTGCAACAACACACGTTATTAAAGGGAAGATGTGTTGTTTGTTGCAGTGGTGTTGTTTTTGCTTGGTGTGTCCTGTTCCTTGGTCTGGTTGATGTGATCAGCGCACTCCGTAAGCATTGCACTTTATGGTTGAATCCATGAAACACAAACTTATAATGATTGAAAGGATATAGACATGCCACTGGTTAAATGTTGTTACTGTTCAATCAGATGACGTTCAACTGGCATCATGACTTGCCTACCTTTTTGTGTCATACAAACTGTTGAAGTCAGCATTCTAAGTACTTCACACGAGGCCGCACTATTGATCAGCGTTACATAACTATCGTAAATATAGATCCGTATACACAATTTTAACCCAGCAGCTCAACAGGGTTAAGTATGTGAAGACTGGCGTAATATGTCAGTATTGTATATGTATTATGTGTAAATATTATTTTGGGCCGTCATGCTTGCTGTGAGAGAGAGAAAGAGATAAAGAGAGGGAGAGAGAGAGAGAGGGAGAGAGAGAGAGAGAGAGAGAGAGAGAGAGAGAGAGGGAGAGAGAGAGAGAGAGAGAGAGAGAGAGAGAGAGAGAGAGAGAGAGAGAGAGAGAGAGAGAGAGAGAGAGAGAGAGAGAAAGAGAGAGAGAGAGAGAGAGAGAGAGTGTCTGTGAACACTGACCAATCAGTACAGTACATTACTTGCGTAATATCTTCGTCTCTGGCGGTTCGCGTTGCACGCCCGGTCTATATCGCGACAAGGGACTGACCAAATTATGGTCAGAGCGAACCAGTGGTGGCAGCGGGGCAGATGTGTACGCGTCCTTGATGATACAATAGAACAAGTCGTTGTTGGTATTCCGGCAAAGCTTAACAAATACGCACATATACGACGTAAATCAGTGAAAAACACGTACACTGCCGATACACCCAGGCATATTTAACAAGATTTAACAAGATTGCCATCCCAAACAACAAGTTCCAGATGGTACATGGACAAGGAAGCCATTGGCTTATCGAGAGTCCAACAATTTTCTCATCTATGTGTAGGCTGCAATTATCAAATATATGTCAATTCTATTTTTTTAAATATTCACACTACTAGAATTGACATAATCATTTGGCAGTTTGTTCCATTTATTTATCACCCTCTGTGAGAAAGAGTACTTTCACACACACACGCGCACACGCACACGCACACGCACACACACACAACACAAACACACACACTCCTCAACTTCTCAAATGCACAAACACAAAACACAAAACACGATAACACATGTACACACAAACACACGGACACACAAAACACACACGCACGTTCGCACGCACGTACACCCCCACACACACATAACCACGCAAGCACCACACTCGCGTGCGCTCGCACCAAGCACAAACACACATACACACACAACCAAACAACCACACAAACACACACACACACCTACACACACACACACACACACACACACACACACACACACACACACACACACACACACACACACACACACACACACACACACACACACACACACACACACACACATACACACACGCACGCACACACACACGCACGCACACACACACACACATACAAACACAAACAAACACACACACGTGCGCGCATCACGTACGCACGCATGCAAGCACGCACGAACGCACACACACACACACACAAACACACACACACATCCGCACGCACACATGTACTCTCACACACTCGCATGCATGCACGATGCGCGCCAATACAGTAGCGATATCTCCATCACAAATAAAACTCCAGGAAAAATGATGCAGTTCATATGTTCATCCTGTTTAGAAATGGTCCGGGAATCCAAAACCTTTTCTCTTCTGGGGGCACTACGTGGCGAAATGTCTACGCTTCTTTTGATATTCACCACCTGGACTATAATTGTTTGTCTACGTAGTTGTTCCCTGGCTTCGACGTGTAAGACTTCGGTGAGTTCGTGTTTCACTCGCATCCTTTATGTGACGGGGAAATGCACCTGATTATACTCTTCAAATATCGTTACTTCAGTGTACATTTCTGTTTTAGTTATATATGTTTTATCATCTGTTACGTATTTGAAAGACGAGTGCGCAGTAAATACAAATGGCAATCCGTTTTTAGCCATGGCGCTTTTCTATGATTAACATAATAAGTATAATTAATTATAACAACAACCTTCAAAGTATCCCGATACAGTTAGAGATATACCGTTGTTTGGTAACTTTTCAAACATTATCTCAATCTCCCACTTTTTGCGTATTTTATTTTACGATGTTTTTTTGTTTTTTTATTTTCTGGGTTATTGACTTTACTGAGTTTACTTACACACGCATGTGCAATATAATGTAATGAATTGTGGATGTAGATCAATTTAACAAGCCAATCACATCACTTGCAAAATTAATGTTCAAGTCTTTATGTAGGCTGTCCGGATGTAAAAAAACATTAATAAATTAAAGTAATACCAATGCAACCAAAAGTATACATTGAATAGTTAAAATAATAAACACAGTTAAATTAAATGAAGGGCATCCGATTTAATTAAACTCCTTTACGACAATAATTAGTTATCGATGGAATGAAACCTGATACTACATTTTTGTGTTATGGAAAATCTGTTCTACTAATTGATGATGAATTAATATTTTGTTCAGGTTATCAATGGATATTTAATATGTATCATTTTGTCTGTATGCAATTAAGTAGTGGATGTGTTCAGAAAATGCTCTAGATGTGACAATGATTGTTAAACAATCTATTGTATATTTTAAATAATGAACAATAAACGTTACATAAATAACCATCAATGTTTGAATGTTTATCAAAACATATTACAACATTTTCGTCAATGTTCTAATCCGATTTTCACTCAGTAGTCGAGATGTTCAAATTAATTGGCATTATTTCCTATTACACACGCCCATATATTATATAATTTGTATATTATATTTTCCATAAACCAAAACAAACGTCCTGCCCGCTGGTGTGTAGTATATTTGTCTTTCCTTGGTAAAAGTTAACGCACTTGATATGTTTTGTCTTACACATAACACTGCAACACTGCATACATTAAAAATATTATCAAAATGCCTGAAATCATAATCAGTCATTGCCAATCCTCACTCGAAATTATTTTGACCAGCTACTTCGGAATGATGCAGATTAATATGTCCTGAATATAACATGTCCACTACACATTATGTACATGACTATTTATGTTTATATTTACTAAACATATCTAAATTCCACTCACTCGGACGTGACAAACACATACAGCTAGTCGTTGATACCAAGACATAGAAAACAAATACGATTTGTTTCATAACAAGGCAATTAGCTGGGAGTAGTCGTCAAAAGGACACATTGTATTATGAAGTGGTAGATATCAGGCAGCGATGTTGGAAAGTCCCCAAAATGCACATTAAAATATTGTTTTTCTATGATAATGTTATTTCGCTTCCGTTGTGAAGAGGGAAACGTACTGGGTGCCATTGATTGTTACCACAGATAATTCATTTCAGTGATAAAAACAAATCAAATGAAACCTTAACATCTTGAATTCTTTCTGATTTTTACAAATGTGTTGATCGGAAAAAACGCTACCACGCCAGTCACTGTAGGATCACATGGGGTACATGTGTGCTATTGCACGTGTAGAAACCAGTCATACGCCATGAATAACAACTAACTTAACATTTTGCCTGACTTTGGTTTTTTAATAGATGCGGCGCTTTACGTCAGCTTAGCAAGTAGAAAGGCTGACGTTATCCCACGAATACGCTTCTTGCAATCGAATTGTCAGACGAACGTTTGGACTGTACAAAGGCGTCGGCCATCGATTTATTATGTGAGAACCCAGCCACCTTGAAGCCACGTCCATACGCTTACGAACAATGACAGCGAATGGGCGTGAAAAACAGTCGCCCTTGCACCACCGGGTACGAATCGTAATTTGGCATACTGGTATCGCCCACCACTAATGCATGTCATGCTACACCTCTCAGCTGCTCTGCACCTCGGGCACCAACCTTTCCGGGTTTCGTGTACGACCACAGGAAGGATCCGTAAGATTTATATATGTTTGGAAATTCCCCGTGGGTTACGATGACTCCTCTGTCGACACCCTATCTGGCCACGTGGGTTACCGTTACTCCCCTATCGACACCCTATCTGGCCAAGACTCTACTGTGTGTCTGTGCTGGTAGCGCCCTCTGGCACTTTACATCGAATTTGTTTTGTTGGTAGCGGCCGGCATCGGGGTGCGCAGTGTTTCATCTGAGGAATTTTAGCGCTAAAATAACACGTGATATTGTAAGTAAATAACATTGCGATCACCGTATAATGCACACCCATAGTAAGACATAGTTAATTGTCGATAATAATATGTATTACTGTGGATTCTCGTGATGATCTATATGTTAACTCGCACGATTACAAAATATATACGCAATATAATCACGCATCAGAGATGGCTGGGCGATATTATAAGTAAGACTAAGCATGAAAATGCGCATGTCCTATCTTATATCTATAGGATGCAATGCCAGTGACATCACATAGAAAGGAGCATATGCCAAATTTATAAACATTATGCCAAGTTTATAAACATTGCAAACTGTAAAGGATATTTGCAGAATTTTTATTTGTATATAAAACGTGTATGTAGCGATGACGGTGTTTCGACAGTAACTATGTGCATTCCTTGTGTTTGTTGTACCTACTGTTTCTGTACATTCTTTCTGACTAGTCTCCAGATTTACAATTTTGTCAGAATTCCAACCGCAGCAAAACAGCTGCCACCAAATTGTATTCTGAGAGAGACAATCACAATACTAACTCGTCTCCAAAATTATATGAAGAGAACACATATTACCAGTGCAGCATTTGTCAGTGAACGGGACATGGACTCTAAGGACAAAGACTGTGAATGCCATTCACATGGTGACGGGTGTGACAACATTCAAATGTACGATGTTTTCATATAGGCCAGCTCTGATTGTTTAGCGCTACTGCGTCATCTCCAGTTCTTGTTGGCGACATTCTAGCTTACAATTTATTGTGGTGTGGGCAAGCCGGACGACATCTGAGTAACCTTTTCAAGCGCATGTAACATGTCGTGCTGTAGTAAAGACAATACTTAACCATGTTGAACTGCTGCGTTCACATTGTGTCTACGAGGCTGTGCTACGTCTTGTCACGGGCTTATCTTAATACATGCACATGGGCGTATGTCCTGCGCTGTAATTCCACATAAAAGTGTTAAGCACCCATTACATGACACTGAAATGTATTTTATGTGTCATGCTATGCTCGCATTATATGTTACATCGCACATACGCAGACTGATGCACACACGTGCACACAAATACACACACACACACACACACACACACACACACACACACACACACACACACACACACACACACACACACACACACACACACACACACACACACACGATTACACGCACACACGTACACACATACGTACGCACACTCGCACACACGCACGCACGTACGCACGCACGCAACCGTCCGCCCCCTGCCCGTCGCCCCCCGCCCCCGACACAAATGCTTATTTGAGATCATGCCTCAGTTAGACTTCCTGGTGTTTTACAGACGAATGTAGGGCACAGTAATGTTAGATATGTGTAATATTAAAACAATCATATCATCTGACATAACTGCATATGAGCAGACACATTGTCAAGTTTGCTGGCAGGACATGTTAGCAGTGTAACCGTGGATTTTTGGACGATTTAAATAGGCGGAAGGATTTTTGGCAATCTTTTCGCCACAAGGCACGTGTGCGTATGAATTTATGCAGGAATTGGTAAACATTGACGGGTATGGCACTTACTTACTTACTTATGCCCGTCGTCCCTCTTGGGGCATAGGCCGTCGACAACAGATCGCCAGAGTCCCCTGTCCTGGGCCATCCTCTCTAACTGGTTCCAGGTGTAGCCCATCTTCCTGGTGTCTGCCTGGAGGTCCCGTCGCCACGTGTTTCTTGGTCGTCCTCTTCTCCGTTTGCCTTGAGGATTCCATGTCATCGCTTGCCTGGTGGTGCTTGTTACTGGTTTTCGGAGCGAGTGGCAAATCCAGGCCCATCTTCTTCTTCTGATTTCCTCTTCGACAGGTCGTTGTTGTGTCTTTTCCCACAATTCACTGTTGCTGATGGTGTCTGGCCAGTGGATCTGGAGGATTCTTCTCAGGCAGTTGTTGACAAAGGTCTGCACTTTGTTGATGGTGGTGTTGGTTATCCTCCATGTCTCTGCTCCATACAACAAGACCATCTTCACGTTGGAGTTGAACAACCGGATCTTTGTGCGTGATGACAGTACCCTGGAGCTCCAGATGTTCTTCAGTTGCAGGAATGCCACTCTTGCCTTGCCTATCCTTGCTCTGACGTCTGCGTCTGTGCCGCCCCGCTTGTTGATGACACTGCCGAGGTATGTGAAGGTCTCTACCTCCTCCAGTGCATTCCCCTCCAGTGTGACTGGGTCAGTGCTGGCTGCATTCATCCTGAGGACCTTGGTCTTTCCTTTGTGGATGTTCAGGCCCACTTGTAAGGAAACAGCTGCCAGTTCTGTCGTCTTGTCCTGCATCTGTTGATGGCTGTGAGACAGCAGTGCCAAGTCATCGGCGAAGTCCAGGTCTTCAAGTTGCGTCCATAGTGTCCACTGGATCCCACTTGTCCTCTGTACTGTGGTCATCTTCATAATCCAGTCAATGACCAGGAGGAAGAGGAATGGGAACAACAGGCAGCCTTGTCTTACTCCAGTCTTTACCTCGAAGCGACAGGTGAACTGTCCTCCATGGATTACCCTACAGCCTGTTCCGTCATAGCTGTTCTTGATTAGGTTGGCCAGTTTAGTGGGTACCCCATAGTGTCGTAGCAGTTTCCAGAGGGTCTTCCTGTCAACACTGTCAAATGCCTTTTCATAGTCAACGAAGTTCACGTAGAGGGAAGAGTTCCATTCTAAGGATTGTTCTACTATGATGCGCAACGTTGCGATCTGGTCTAAACATGATCTGTTCTGGCGGAATCCGGCTTGCTGGTCTCTAAGCATTGGGTCGACCATGTCTTTCATCCTTTCCAAGATGATCCTGTTGAAGACTTTCCCTGGCACTGACAGGAGTGTGATCCCTCTGTAGTTAGCACAATTTCTGAGATCTCCTTTCTTGGGGATCTTGATGAGGTAGCCTTCTCTCCAGTCTGCTGGCACTTCTTCCTCTTCCCATATCTTCCCAAATAGAGGGTAAATTAGTTCCACGGAAGTGTCCACAAATGCCTTGAGTGCTTCTGCCGGAATATCATCTGGCCCTGATGCCTTATTGTTCTTCAGCTGTTGTATAGCTTTCTTGATTTCTTCTCTGGCAGGTCTGTCGCAGTTAATAGGTAGGTCATCTTCTGCTGGGTGGATGACAGGCGGGTTTGGCGGGGCGGGTCTGTTCAGGAGTTCCTCGAAATGCTCGGCCTATCTGTCCAGCTGTTGTTCATTTCCTATGATAGCATTTCCCTCTTTGTCCTTCACTGGTCGCTCTGGGTGGCAGTACTTGCCTGACAGTTTCCTGGTAGTGTCGTAAAGCTCTTTCATGTTTCCTCTTCCTGCTGCTTGTTCCGCTTCCTCTGCCAGGCTGTCGATGTAGTTTCTCTTGTCCACCTTTATGCTCTTCTTTACTTCTCTGTTGACTTCTGCATATTTTTCTTGCGCTTGTGCCTTTGCTGTTCTTGTGCGGCTGTTGTTTACTGCTGTTTTCTTCTCCTTCCGTATCTGGACCTTGCGCAAAGTTTCCACTGAAATCCACTCTTTCTGCTGCGGTGTCCTGGGGCCAACAACTTCCTGGCAGGTTGATGTCCATGTCTCTTTTATGTTCTGCCACTGCTTGTTTAGGTCAGTTTCTTCTTCGAGCAGTTCTTGCAGCACTTGGAATCTGTTGGTGAGCTTCAATCTGTATTCCTCTCTTGTCTGTGCATCCTTCAGGAAGCTGACATTGTACTTTTTTCGCTTCACTGCTGTCTCCATTCGGTTTTTCTTCAGTTTCAGCTTCAGTATGGCAACAAGCAGGTGGTGGTCAGACGCAGCATCGGCTCCTCTCTTCACTCTCACGTCCTGAAGGGACCTTCTGAATGTCTTGCCTATGCAGATGTGGTCTATCTGGTTCTCTGTCACGTGATCTGGTGATACCCAAGTAGCTTTATGTATCCTTTTGTGTGGGAAGATGCTGCCTCCGATGACAATCTTGTTAAGGGCGCATGTGTCAGCAAATCTCTCGCCGTTTTCGTTTATCTCTCCCAATCCATGTTTTCCCATTACTTCTTCATACCCAGTGTTGTCCTTTCCAATCTTTGCATTGAAATCTCCCATTAGGATGTTGACATCTTTCACTGGACACTTGTCGATGATCGTTTGTAGTCTGTTATAAAACTGATCTTTGTTTTCTTCATCGCTGTCGTTTGTAGGTGCGTAGCACTGGATGACATTCATTTTTATCTTCTTCTTCTTTGTTCTGAAGGATGCTGTGATGATTCTTGGTCCATGAGCTTCCCACCCTATCAGCGCACTCTGTGCCGATCTTGACAGCATGAGCGCTACACCTTCTGTGTGGGGAGCGTTGTCCTCCTCATGTCCTGAGAAGAGCAGCATCTCTCCACTAAGCAGCCTTCTCTGTCCTGTCTGTGTCCATCTTGTTTCGCTGACTCCAAGCAAAGCAAGGTTGTAGTTTCTCATTTCCGCTGCCACCTGTGCTGTCTTCCCTGTCTGGTATAAGGTCCTCACGTTCCACGATCCAATGTTCCTGGACGAAAGAAGGGTGCTCTACCCTGTGGCTTCCGAGGACTCCCGACTTTCACCACATGGCGTCATAAGTCTTCGAAACGAAGTACCCTCCTCTTCCAGGACTGTAGTCTCTGTATCTTTTGTCGGCGTTTCTGTAGCAATTTTTTTTTTTTTTACGGGGTGGGGGTGCTAGCCCCACGCCCAACCCTCCTCTTTTCCCATCCGGGCTTGGGACCGGCCATGGCAGAGTTAGGGTATGGCACGTTCAACCATTTTAAAAGAGTTAGAAATACGTGATTTTGACAAAACTCGACCTGCCTGTCAACGAGATGATGACAACGGCAGGAAAGAAGTTTCAGGATTTCTGATGGTCCCGTTTTCTTATAATAGTGCAAAACATTAACATGGTCACCAATGGGAAACGTAACAATAGGCTGAACCTTTAGAAGTCGCCGTCGCTGTCGCGTCATTATATCGGCCTCGGTTTTGGAAGATAATAAATTACACTCTACATTACGGACGCTGCTGACGTCGATATCATACTGGAGTTGCCAGCCGAAGAACGACCGACCGACCGACCGACCGACCGACCGACCGACCGACCGACCGACCGACCGACCGACCGACCGACCGACCGACCGACCGACCGACCGACCGACCGACCGACCGACCGACCGACCGACCGACCGACCGACCGACCGACCGACCGACCGACCGACCGACCGACCGACCGACCGACCGACCGACCGACCGACCGACCGACCGACCGACCGACCGACCGACCGACCGACCGACCGACCGACCGACCGACCGACCGACCGACCGACCGACCGACCGACCGACCGACCGACCGACCGACCGACCGACCGACCGACCGACCGACCGACCGACCGACCGACCGACCGACCGACCGACCGACCGACCGACCGACCGACCGACCGACCGACCGACCGACCGACCGACCGACCGACCGACCGACCGAACGACCGACCGACCGACCATGCATAGCCGATTAATTCGATGATGTGAATTCGGTGATGCTGGAAAAATATATTATATTTGATTGACTGATTCACTCGCATATTACATCCACTTAATCTGATTTTGTCATAAACTGTACATGCTGAGATTGTCTTAACACTCGAAAGACAATAACAACAACCACAACAACATGTTGGCATCGTGGCATGATAATTTTCCCCACACTAGGTTTCTTCAAACTATGTTATTCACATGTTATCAACTATTCTACCTAGGTTTCATTGCTACAACTAGGTTGCTACGTGGCGGTAGTACAAGCAACGGTCAAAACACATTGTTGGTAATCAGTGTACGTACATAGTTTTACATCTAAAACCTTGAAAATGTCCGTCATTAAAAGAGGGAGTTGTTCCTTTTGAATGGAAGGAAACAAACATCATACCATTATTTAAAAAGGGTTCGATAAATTAATCAGAAAATTACAGACAAGTGAGTTTAACGTCAGTGATTTGTATATTATTACAAAGGTTAATTAAAGACCATATGGTGGACATCCTGGTTACACATAAATTATTGAATTCATCTCAACATGGATTCCTAAAAGCGAAGTCATGCTTAACACATACGTTATGTTTTTTGGAAGAAATCACTAAGTGGATAGACGAGGGGTCGCCAGTAGATAATATCTACTTAGATTTTCAGAAAGCTTTTGACAAAGTGACACATCAAAGATTACTACTTAATTAAAAGCCCATGGTATCGGGGATGGCATAATTGACTGGATAGAACAATGGCTGACTAACAGAAGACAGCGTGTTATAGTAGATGGAGAAGTTTCAAACTGGACATCAGTTTTGAGTGGGATACCACAAGGATCAGTATCAGGACCTTTATTATTCTTAATATATATCAATGACTTGGACGACAATATAACAAGTAACGTACTGCGGATGACACCAAAGTGTTAACACTGAAGAAATATTGCACAACTAGAGGACATAAAATAAAATTAGTAAAGGATCAGTGAAGACTGGATATCAGGAAGTACTTATTCTCACAGAGAACAACAAATGAATAGAGCAAATTTTCTACGGATTGTAAAACTGCTAGCAGCGTGAATTTGTTTAAAAACAGGGTTGACACATATCTCAGGAGGGCAGGTTACACGTAGTTGAACTTTGTTGGACTCTCGAAAAGCCAATGGCTTCCTTGTTCACTTGCCATCTATGCTTTTGGCTTGGATGGCAAATCTTGTTAAATCTTCTTGTTAAATCTTGATTTCCCTGTCCAACAAGTTCATAGATTGACGAAATCACGTTTGCCGAAACGTTATCATCGAGCAGAGCTTCCATTATATTTCAATAGACGGCATCACAAAATGCTTGTCCTAATCAGACGCAAGCATTTTGTGTGATACCGTTTATGTGATTTTACCATAACATGGTCTTGGACATGGTCACGCCTAGATATGGGTATTGTGACACCACGGAAAGCCTATTTCCTCCTAGAAGGTAGTCGGTATTAATCAAATTGCGACGAAAGGTTATTCTCATGGTGTGGCATTTGACGATGTTAAATTTCATTTGCCACAAATTGGACCATTTATAAAGTCTGTCCACGTCTTCCTGCAGTGCTAGACTATAGGCTGTGCTGGAGATAGATCTATAACTGAGATAATCATCTGCAAAAAGACGGAACTTGGATGTAATTCCTGTTGGCAGATCGTTAATGAATGTGAGAAAAACTAATGGACTCAGGACTGTTCCCTGGGGTACTGCAGAGGTGACTTCCCGTCTAATTCCACTCGCTGGGATCGGCATATTATACATTTATTGATCCACTTCAATAATGTGCCACGGACTCTATAATTGTGAAGTTTTAGAAGTAATCGTTTGCGGGGACTTGGTTGAATGCTTTTGAAAAGTCGAGGACCACTGCATCAACTTGTTCATGGTTATCAAGGGATTTTGCAAGGTATTGCGTTTTGGTAAGTAATTGAGATCACATGAATGGCCAGGTCTGAAACCATGTTGGGCATCTGTAAGAATATTGTGTTTGTCATAGTGTTCCATGACTTGACTGAATATGATATGTTCAATCAACTTACTGCAGATGGATGTGATGGATACAGGGTGATAATTGGATGGTGTGGATCTGTCACGTATCTTGTGGATTGGGGAAATGTTTGCTAATCTCCAATCTGATGGGACTAGACCTGTATCTAATGACTGTTCAAATGTAGTAGCTATTATTGGAGAAATTTCAACTGCAAAATCTTTTAATATACGGGCAAGGAGAGGGTCTGGTCCAGTGGCCTTGTTAGTTTTAAGTGACTGGAGAAGTTTGAGAACGCCATCTTGAGTTACTGATATATGACATACTGGTGGACGGTCTGTTTCATTTATGATTAGAATGTTTCTTGTGTTTTCGTCAGTAAAAACTCAACGAAACTGTTCATTGAAGGTGTTAGTTTTTTCTTTGTTGTAAAAATTTAGATCCATTTTTTAGGGACTTTGATTTAATGAAGTGCCAGAAGGATTTATTGGATTTGTTGTCAGGGTTTTGGAACATATTGTTTTGGAAATACCAGTATTTGCGAAGCTGTTTCTTTTGAGTTAAGGTTGTTTCGAATTTCCCCAGCCAGCACGTCAAACCCCTTATAGTTTTGGCTAACAGAGTATTCAAAATCACTTAGATAAACAGCAAATAACAATGTAGACCCGAGTTTTCTCATAGACGTACACAGACATTACATGGGAAGTATATGTCGTCTTCGTCTACGTCTTTTCAGCGATATGTAGTGCCACCTAGTGGATTATTTAACATACATTTAATTGAGTCGGCCGCCTGGCGAGAAAGGCAGATTGATGCGGTCAGCGCATGTGCATTTGTTGCTCAGAGAAAGGCGGGGTAGACGAAATGTCTCGAAGTATGTTTCGAAGGCTGCATTCACGGCGGAGCTACCTATTTTGTATGCTACTTTGATGCATGCTGATATTTATACAAATGTGCAGTACTTGTATGTATGATATTACGACCCAAAACAACTATTCAGTCAGCAGACCCAGGCCCAGCCACACTGCCCACTGGCACAAGCCCAACGTCATCGATTTTGTAAGCCTAAGACTAAGTAATGGCACAAAGCATGCCGTGCTCCAATCCTCTTTTTGTCAAGTGGTTGTCGGAATGGAAGGATGACGCTGCCAACAAAGGTTTGAAGAGTGCACACACATATTAGAAGGCGAGTGTCTAACTCTCTTACTCTCCCATCCCTGCGTTTAGACTTAGCACAAATGATGATCCTAGCCCCAGTGCTAAAACCATCTCAGCGTAGGCTGACGTAACTGAGCCTATTACACATAGCTGGGTACTGAATTATTTATCTTGCTCATTCAAGTTCTCAGTTAAAAAAAGTAAAACAAAGTTGCTATCATTATATTTCACACACTGGTATGTTTAAGATATGTTGCCTGTTTTAGGTATTACACTTTTGGAAATAACATTCCAGTATAGTGCAGTACTCATTTTGAAACAACTAATATTTGAACTCTGACCTTTCTAGGCAATCAACAGCTTGAAGAAATATCCGCTGCCGCTTGCTTCCTGGAACGATTGTAAGATGTTGGAGAACTTTGGTGAGACCTTAGACGAGCATCTCGTTCTGTCCTCCTTTTTAACCTAGAATACTAGATTTTAATTATATTACTATTGTTGTTTTTCATGCATTATCATACATAACCTTAACACTGTTTCTGACGGTTATTAATTACGTTGTTGGAAATTGGAAACTTGGATTGCAGAGAGAGAGAGAGAGAGAGAGAGAGAGAGAGAGAGAGAGAGAGAGAGAGAGAGAGAGAGAGAGAGAGAGAGAGAGAGAGAGAGAGAGAGAGAGAGAGAGAGAGAGAGAGAGAGAGAGAGAGAGAGAGAGAGAGAGAGAGAGAGAGAGAGAGAGAGAGAGAGAGAGAGAGAGAGAGAGAGAGAGAGAGAGAGAGAGAGAGAGAGAGAGAGAGAGAGAGAGAGCTGCCCAACACATGCAGGTAAATCATGGAATGTCTAAAATAAATATTTCTTAACAAATGTAATTCCCGTTGTTGCAAATAGGTCCAGCTTCTAAAATGATTGTGCACCACTCGGTGAACCCTCGAAGTTTCGTCTATATGTAATTTTTACTTGAACCCTGCTGAGATATGTCCTCCTCGAAGTAGTTGCAACTTTAGCAAAATGTCTTCCTCGAAGTAGGTGAAACTTTATCAAAAAGACGCAAATTTCAGAAAAGAATCTGTACACTGCGCCTCTATTGGAAATTAATTGGCTCTAACGTCGATCAACAGCTTCCAAGGTGTACCAAAATGATGGTATTAATATGGTTGGGTTTCAGAGGCGGAGACATCAGGCATCAGTGTTAGGGGTAACCGCCCCTATGTGCCCTAGCTTAGATATGTCGCCTACGCCCTACTTTTTACTCTCTACAATGACAAGCAGGTATGTCGTTCCACAGTGCTTTAACAAAACATACTTCACATATTTTGGGGGACAATAGTGAATGTAGGCTTGACGCTGGACTCGCCAGATGAGATCAAAAGGTCAAATATGTAGATCGTATGATCACTATATATATTTTGAAAATAAAAGACCATAGACAGAACAATTTAATGTTGTTAATTTAAATAAAAGTGGCTCCTCACAGTGGATAGAATAAAACTAATGTGGCATGTCTACATATTTGGTTTTTTTTTGGATGGTAAACAATGGCATGACTAAATATCTTCCTTGGAGTGTTTTAGTTATGATTCATCATTAGACATACAGCCTGTGAATACATTTACTTCACAGAAGGCTGACATTCGCGGAAAAAGTAGACGCGCACAAAAGAAAAGAGGAAAGAACAAAAACGATTCCTAAACGACAGAGTGCTCTGCCTCCAGGCACGAAAACGTGCAACTCAAAGCTGATAGATTGCACTATTTGCACCTCCTATCGAGCTCAGGTGTGACTTCAATGGCTGTTGCACTAGCATGCAATCCTATGAAAAAAGAATGCATGTATCGTGTCTGCAACAACTGCCAGGACAGGGAGACAACCGTTGGCGTTTACAACGTGAACGAACCAGTGTGATGGTGGTCATGGGTTAGTTCTCACGAAGAGAGGCAAGGAAGAGACGGGACATCTGTGCGACTGAAGGTTGTAAAGAAAGAGAAGATCCAGGGAACGGCGCTGCAGTTGGTTTCCGAGTTCAACTCAGAGTTGAAGACATTCGCAAAGCATGTTTTCAACATACGGCACCAGCACGCAGACACTAAATCTGCGAAAGCGAGCAATGGAATCGGATACTGGGTGTACAATACACATCAACTTCTCGGATAATTATATTTGTGGCTATTTCTGCGAAATCCAATCCATCATCTTTGGAGCGTCGCACCAGCAGGCTAGTTTGCACTTAGGCGTGCTATACCTGAAAGGAAAGACAACATCCTTTCGCACCATCTCAAACAGTTTGCGACACGACCCATTTGCAATATGGGCGCATCTGGAACCCATTATTGAACACGCAAAAGGTAGGCAGCCGCAACTCGATACTGTCCACTTTGTGTTAGATGGTCCGTCCACCCAGTATCGCCAAAAGGAGAACTTCTAACTAATGTCAAGGATCATCCATCGTCGGGGATTTTCTGCAAGTAGCTGGAACTTCCTGGAAGCTGGCCATGGGAATGGCGCCCCTGATGGCGTTGGAGGATGTTTGAAACGTGGCGCAGATTGCATTCTGGCGAAACGCAAAGATCTGCCAACGCCGTTTGACGTATGCACCGCTCTTCAAACTGCTTGCCCCGGCATTCTGCTGTGCTACGTTCCATCATCCGTCATCGAGCAACACGGTGACCTGCCGTCTACGCTGCCCCCAGTATCTGGCACAATGGCACTGTGACAACTCAACCATGTCAAGTGATTTATCATGATGTGAGTTGCACCTGCCCCGTCCGCGAAGAATGCGAGTGCTACACACCGAGACGATCCTTGTTTCAGGACGAAATTACGTCCATGGTACAATACATCCCAAGTGCTGGGTATATCAATGCGGACGTTAGTGGCGCGGATGGGAATGCTAGTGGTGTCCAAGTAAACATCGATGACGTCGGTGTGGGGGCTAGTAGCCTTGAGGTGTGTGTTTCCGGTGTCGAAGCTGTTGCCAGTGGTGTCCATGTAAACATCGGTGATGTCGGGGTGGGGGTTAGTAGCCTTGGAACGGGTGTTCGTGGTGTCGAACCTGTTGCTAGTGTTGTTCAGGCAAGCCTGAATGATGGAGCTAGTGCTTGTGGTATCGAAGTGGGTGTTTTCGGGAAGGAGAGTGTTAATATCATAGCAGAGCACGCTAGCAATGCGAACGAGGAGTTACTGGTTCCAGTACTATCACCATCGGGATCTGTTAGGGCCTTGGGTTGCTGTTACGTATGACGAACGAATATACCCTGTAATAATCATGAGCATGACTACAGTGGAGGCAAAAGCCATGCAAATCGTCGGCAGCAATCGGTATCGGTGGCCCATACATGATGACGTCATTCCATACGAATACGAAGACATACTCTCTCGCATTCGAAAGCCAGAGCGCGTGACCAGAAGAGGAGAGCGCTTCAGGATCGATGCCTCAATGTACAGACTGCTGGAAGTTGTCCCTGGTGGCAGTGAGGTTGACTAAGACTAGTGGGAATCTGGTGACTTAGCCTTGCCGTTCATTATATGCCACGTATGTCTACAGTGCCATAATGAAAATGTTGTGTGTCACGTATGTCTACAGTGCCATAATGACAATGTTGTGTGCCACGTATGTCTACAGTGCCATAATGGCAATGTTGTGTGTCACGTGTGTCTACAGTGCCATAATGACAATGTTGTGTCACACGTATGTCTACAGTGCCATAATGGCAATGTTGTGTGCCACGTATTTCTACAGTGCCATAATGACAATATTGTGTGTCACGTATGTCTACAGTGCCATAATGACAATGTTGTGTGTCACGTATGTCTACAGTGCCATAATGGCAATGTTGTGTTGTGTTGTGTTAAGCTGTGTTACAGTTTCAATAAAAATAATTTAAACATCATCAGTGCATCACGAGTGTATCAACTAAAAACATATCCTTAATTAAATCAACACTGTTACCAGTATTAGTTATATAAATAATACAAATTTGGTTAGCTAGAGGAATTACAACAACAATGCACATAACAGAAAGAAATCAAGGTATTTATATTGCTATTTGAATGCGTTATGTGCAACATTAATTTTAATAGGTATTGGTAACGGTGTTGAGATACCTTGCTTTAGTGTGGCATCTTAAAACATTAACTAAAAAAAAAGTTTCAAATATTGAACATAACCATGTACTGTACATAACTCAGCATTCATCAGACATGTACTGACCAACGTTTTGTGTTATTCAGACACTTTTTCTTTTCGCTTGGTTTCAAAGCCCAGTTGATGATGTAAGAGTATAATGACCCACATGCTTTCTGTACATTCTTTCTGACTAGTCTCCAGATTTACAATTTTGTCAGAATGCCAACCGTAACAAAACAGCTGCCACCAAATTGTATTCTGAGAGAGACAATCACAATACCAACTCGCCTCCAAAATGAGATGAAGAGAACACATATTACCAGTACAGCATTTGTCAGTGAAGGAGACATGGAATCTGTAAGGACAAAGACTGTGAATGTCATTCAAATGGTGACAGGTGTGACAACATTCAAATGTACGATATTTTCATTAGGTCAGCACTGGTTGTTTATCGCTACTGCGTCATATCCGGTTCTTGTTGGCCACATCCCAGCTAACAATTTATTGTGGAGTGGTTAAGCCGGACGACATTTGACTAACTTTTTCAAGCGCATGTAACATGTCCTGCTGTAGTACAGACATGTATGCCTTCATCAATTGTAAACTATAATGTCATGCATGCCAAATTCATTACGTTTGATTTATGAATTAATGTACCAGTAATTATGCCAACGTCCAACAAGAAAACGATATACATGAACACATACTCACAGGAAGCATGATGGCCCGAAATGGTATTTACACATACGTACAAAATACTGACATATTACGCCAGTCTTCACATGTGAGTTGCTGCGTTAAAATTGTGTCTACGAGGCTATGCTACGACTTGTCACGGGCTTATCCTAATAATTTATATGCACACGGGCGTACATCCAGCGCTGTTATTCTACATAAAAGTGTTATGCACCCATTACATGACACTGAAATGTATTTTATGTGTCATGTTATGCTCGCATTATATGTTACATCGCACATACGCACACTGATGCACACCCGTGCACGATTACACGCAAGAACGTACGCACGCATGCACGCACGCACGCAACCCTCCACCCCTACCCCCTCCCCGACACAGATGCTTAGCAGTCGCCGTCGTTGTCACGTCGTTATATCGGACACACTTTCAGAAGATAATAAATAACACTCTACATTACGGTCGCTGCTGACGTCGACATCATACTGGAGTTGTCGAGTACCAATCCCAAAACGTCAAGTTCACAACCACTAAACACCGCGTCGCAACATGGCTCCATTATGAATACAAACGCACACGCACACGCACACGCACACGCACACGCACACGCAAACGCAAACGCAAAAGCACACGCAAGCACACACACAAACACATACCATGCACATAAACACACACGCACAAACAGCCACGACACCTGCAAAACAAATCAAGCTCCGTGAAAACAAAAGAATGACAATCCACGAAGCCTATCTATGTTCTGTACTGGGGACTTATCACTTTCCACTTCTCCGTAACAGCTATCTTCCCCTCAACGTGTCGTCCTCCTCCGCGTTCCTCACATGCCTCTTTACGCAGTCTCCCCATCTCACTTACGGTCTGCCCATTTTTCTACGGTTTAGCTGTTTCATCGCATCTATTTTCTTAGGTAGTCGGCCCCCCACCATCAGCAAATCATCCATTACCTCACACCTTTGAAAGAAAAACCCGTCTGTCTGACAACTTGAGAGAGACGCCTATTTCGTTGTAATAAATTATTCCACTACGATCCCCTAACGTGCTTGAAAAAGAAAAAACACACGAAACAGATGGTATTTCAGTTTTTGTATGTGCTCAGTATTTTCCTGTTTCGAGTACATCAAGTAATTCCAAACTTGCAAAACAAATGTCATTATAACATATATGTATACACTTGTGTCACGCAGTGTTATATGGCTGATGCGTTTCTACTCGTCGAAATGATGATGTACGCGCCATCTACATACAACGACACAATCAGTTCCCAATGCAAAAACGTGATGACGGATGTAGGGGAATTTTTTTTACAAATTACACTTCTTAGGACATTAATTAACATATGTCATATGTGAATGACTCGTTGCCCAATGAAACGCTAGACACTGGCTGCATTGTTCTGTCAGGCGTGACCGGCGACAATACCAGTAGCAGTTGAAGTTGAAGTTAGATAGAACCGAGAACTGTTTAGACAACAGTGGCAAACATGAAGAGGCTAGTGGGAATTTATATGTGTGTGTGTGTGTGTGTGTGTGTGTGTGTGTGTGTTTGTGCGTGCGTGCGTGCATGCGTCCGGATGTCTGTGGATATGTGTACTTGTTTGATAATATCAGACAAGTACACACACTTGCACACAGTGTGTCACCCCCGGACGTTGTGATATCATTTCTGTTAGCACACACACGTATATGTAATAAGCATATACATGTATATATGGTAAAATCAATGCTTTTCGTGTTTGTGTGCGTGCGTGCATTTGTGCGTGCGTGTGTGTTTGTGTGTCTGCACACATAGTGTGTCACCCATCCGGATGTTGTGATATCAGTTATGTCCGCATGTTACAACCAGTAATGTAATAGTCGACCAGTAATGTAATAGTCGACCAGTAATGTAATAGTCCACTGGTGATGTAATAAATCGACCGGTAATGTAATAAATCGACCGATAATGTAATAAATCGACCGGTAATGTAACAATCGACCGGTAATGTAATACATCGACCGGTAATGTAATAAATCGACCGATAATGTAATAAATCGACCTGGTAATATAATAATCGACCGGCTATGTAATAAATCGACCATTAATGTAATAAATCAACCGGTAATGTAATAATCGACCGGTAATGTAATAATCGACAGATAATGTAATAAATCGACCGGTAATGTAATAATCGACCGATAATGTAATAATGACCCTTACATTTTAAAATGATTCCTTATTTATTTAAAAAATCCGTTTAAATTATTTGAGATAACCATTTACATTTTCGATGTGATCCCGTAATTTGTTTGATGACCCCTTGAGTTTTGCTATGAATCCTTACATGTTTAGGTGTCCCTTAATTATATGAAGTTACCGCTTCATTTTATACCGATCAGCTAGATCAGTTTTTTAATGAACCTTGTTTTTTTAAATGATCTTTACCTGGTTTGGGAAGAACCCATTATTTTATGAAATTATCCCTTAGTTTATTGAGATGATCAGCTGGTTGATTTGTAATTACTAATTGCACTGTTTAATATGATTCCTGAACTTTTTTGAGAAGACACTTAATTTGTGAAATGATCGCTTAATTTGTTGAGACGATCAGCTAGTTAACTTTTTAATTACTTCTAACATATTTTATGACAATTTAACTTTTTGAGAAGACCCATTAATTTTATGAGATGACCCCTTAATGTATCAAAAAAATTTCGAGACGACCACTTGATTTTATGAGATGACCCCATAATGTTTTGAGATGACCAGCTAGTTCATTATTAAATGACCCCTTAATGTCTCCTTTTAAAATTATCCTTTAACTTATTTTTTATAAAATCCCAAAAATTTAGTCATATTTAAAATTTACTTTAGGTGCCTTTTAATTATATAGATGAACATTTTAGTCGACTGGAATTTCCCTTCACTTTAATTTTGGAGATAACCCCTTAATTGTTTCAGCTGATCCCTTATTTTATTATTTTTACGATTAAACTTAAGTTTCTAATATAATATCATATTGCATTGTGAGATTTCCCCTAAGTTGTTTGATATGACCCCTTAATTTCATCAAATGATGATCAGGTATTTCTTTTTTAAGCACTTTTAATTATCCCTTAAACAATTGTTTGAGATGATCCCGTAATTGAGTATAGATTACCTCTTTCATTTGTTGAGGTGACCCTTTTTAATGACTCCACTTCTTCCTTACCACCCTGTCTGACTCGGTTCTATTGTTTGCCAACATGTAGTTACTGCCGTGCGTTACCTGGTTATATGAACGGCATTCCATATGTCCTCCCAGAAAACACGCGGCTCACTCGTTCTGAGATTCCTATGTTAATCATACGTTTGTGAATATCGAGTGGATGTCAGAATGGCTAGCCGTTATAAGGGTGAACATGAAGATGATGGTGACGATGAGGAAGAGGAGCATGATGATGAGGCTGAGGATGTTAGTGTCTTCGTCCTCACAATCGTAATAATGATAACCCTCATTGTCTTTATCTACGTCATCATCATCATCATCATCATCATCACTAAGACCGCTTAATTGTCTTCATCTTCTTCCTCATTATCATCGTAACCATTTATCACCCTCATCATCACCGCCGTTATCGTTATTATTAGTGTCATCATCGTCATGATTATCATCATCATTATAATCGTCACTACGATGACCCCTTAATTGTTATCATCATAATCGTTTATCATCCTCATCGTCACCTTCTACATCATCATTATTAACATCATCCTCATCATAATGATTATCATCATCATTTTTATTACATTATTGGTCGATTTATTACATTACCGGTCGATTTATTACATTACCGGTCGATTGTTGTAACAAGCGATCAAAAGAATGACAAAACGCTGTAATATTTATTTATGTGGAAGTGGTCTTTTGTTAGGAAGCTATGTTGGAAAACCGATTGTCAAGTGGATTCAGTAGAGTCATATAGATATGTGGCTGCCCGCTACAATGTGGTCTTGTTGAACATGATATATCTTTACTTGCCATGAAGTTGGTATTAGTGTCAACTCTACCACACGTCTGAATTTTGATATTAAATGGTTTCATGACAACACTGATGTATGTCATCGCTGCTCTGTCTCTCAATTAAGTCGACATCATAACAATATTATATCGACTTCTCTACAAATAGCAACCCATGTGGCAAAAGTTATATATGCAACACGTATCATAGGCTTCAATCTGAAACAGTTCACTTACATCAGATTCTAGTAGCTGCTTTGTAGACTCTCTTAGCACAACATATATTTGTGACATAACACACAACAGTTGCCAACCTGGAGTACAGCATGTGTCGTGTTGTCAGGATGCGGAATGATGGAGGGAGTACAAATGAATAATGATTATCATGGTGGAAAGATGGGATTACCAACATGCTGTTTTCGATTGTAGAAGCATCATATAACACATACGACCGAAACATAAAAAGGTGCAATACCGTTATGTTAGAACAATAAAATGGGAGCAACATTTGAATGGGCACCATGAACAATTTATGACCGACACTTTTAAAACGGATGGGTTTTAATGTAGGATCTTATTATAATGCATAACATTATTATCAATATTATAATGCTATCTTAGAGTGATAAACCCATGTAAGGTAGCTTAGATTACTTAAGGTAGCAATACCACCATGGAACATACCTAACATCGATATCACACGTTACGTCATGGGTAATGGCTGCATAAAATAACACGGTCGTTCCATGGCTAAAGCAACAATAGCTATGGGGAAAAGTACAATGGAAAATTTCAATAAAACATTACGTTTTGCTAAATAACCATTTGTATATGTATTATTTGTATTACCTGCACGAACACATATAATTATGTTGAGACATTTCTATTGCTTTTGCTATATGTCATACGAGGATAGACGGCACACATTACAACTAATGTTGCACTCACACATCTCCACACATTAGAAGTAACGATTCTTTGGTTCAACATACATGTCTTAGTATTCAAATATAACATGGTATGCTATTGTTTCTCCTTACAAAATAGTGCGTAAGTAATACGTAAAAAATAGTATACCTTTGATGTTTGCTTGACGGCATTACCACTTCCCGGTCGCCGGCATTACCACCTCCCTGTCGCCGGCATTACCACCTCCCGTTCGCCGGAATAACCACCTCCCGGTCGCTTTGGAGACATCCCCGCTTGAATTATCCACATGAAGGTCGGGATAATAATGCATCTTTTTAAACACGTGTACAAAGCGATGCTGCCGCAGCGTTTGTACTATTATTATTTATTAACCAGGATGACTTGCTCCCAACGAATGTGTCTCCTGTTAGGGGCCATTCCCAACTGTCGTGTTAGGGGCCATTCCCAACTGTCGTGTTAGGAGCCATTCCCAACTGTCGAGATCCGCGTAATATATTATAAAAAGTTCGGTCGCATGCGATGTATGACCACCGTTGGGCCCCGCAGCGCTACGGGACTATTATTGTTTTTAGTTCTGTAACCATTCACCGCGCGGTCTTGTAATATAGTCCAACATCTCATCAGTATTCTACCATAGCACACGCACGCACGCACGCACGCACGCACGCACGCACGCACGCACGCACGCACGCACGCACGCACGCACGCACGCACGCACGCACGCACGCACGCACGCACGCACGCACGCACGCACGCACGCACGCACGCACGCACACACACACACACACACACACACACACACATACAACAATCTATATTTCGTTCACTATGCCTATGTCATACGAAGCAACTCTTATTCTTGTTCACGTGTCCTGGTTTCTGTTGATTTTTGACTAAACACCTGCTATTGGTTTGATCTAACTTTTAACTTGTTTACGTGGTAATTCCTTCGCGGCGATGTGTAAGACTTTCAAAACAAGCGAGTTCTACATGTGCTAGGGTCTTTGTGCTGACGAATTGCTCTCGTTTACGATCTTTAAACCTAGTCATTTCACTGATCATTGATTTCGTCTGATCTATATAAATCTTGATCCAACAAATCATTGGAGCAGGAACCATCACACTGGGTTTAAGCTAACCCGGTGGCAATCGACCTCGATGCCGGCGGACAACTGCAGGGCGTCCAGGCGGCATGTTATGTGAAAAATACAATGACAAATATCATACAAATTTCAAGTTTTTCTTAGATAATCATCTGTATCTGGATTACCTACACGAATATAATATCACATATTATATTGATATGTTTCTATAGTTTGTCTGTCTGTCATTCAAGAATAGACTTATAATTGATATTGTGCTCACAAGTTTTCGCACATTAAGCGTATCCGTGTAACTGTTTGATTCATTTGATGCAATGTGTTAGTATTCAAATATCACATGGTTTGCTAATGTTTCGCCTTTCAAAATACGCGCGTTCTGTGAAATTAAAGGACGCGACAGTGCGTACGTCTTAGAGGCACAACAAACAAATGCAAAGATGCTTATGGTGGCCTATTGTCCTGAAATAAAAGTATTGAAATTTTGGAGGTTATATGAAATACATTAGACCCAAAAAGCCCAAAAAGACGAAAAACGTTGGTGGTCCCGTGCAAATTTTTGAAATATCTGACATAGTATCAGCTACGTCACCAGTAATATTAGCAAAATACTGTACTCTAATCATAATCAGTCATAACATGAGATATACTTACTATTCAAATATAAAACTTGCAGGTATATTGTAATTTGATATGTTCATATTATAGAAAGCATAATATGTCAAAATCACTTGATAAAAACATCATTTTTATTTTATGTAATTTATCAAGTACCGGAAAAAACACGTTTTAGTTCAATTTCGACAACATTCAATACTTGACTTTAGCAAAACTTAGCTAAGTTTTTCATTTATAATTTATCTCCATGAAAATACATAAAACATGTTGGGGCTCCCAAGTAAATATATGCAATATCTGACAATGTAACAGCTACGTCACCAGCAAAATTAGCAAAATATTGTGCTCTGGTCATAATCAATCATGACACAAGATTGATTTACTATTCAACTATGCAACTTGCAGGAATATTGCACTTTGTTATGTTAATACATTTATGTCAAATATGCATAGCAAAATTGTTTTTTAATGTAATTTATTAAATCAAGGAAAAACATCTAAATTTCGAAAAAAAATGATTAAATATTTAACCAAAAAGTTTTGTTAAACCTGGTTGAATTGTTCATTTATTATTTATCTCTATGAAAATACTAAAATATTAAAGCGGTTCGCATGCACATTTTTTATTATCTGACATAGTAACAGCTACGACAGCAGCAAACTTAGTAAAAACTGATATTGAAACCACATTTTGTCCAAAAGGAGTCATGTTATTTCAGTAAATGTTGGCCGAACTGTTAATTTATTATTCATCTCTATAGACATGAAATTTGCGAATGTAGTGTCGTGCTAAACATTTAGGGTTTGCTATCTTAAAATCACTCGAGTTCCGAACTAAATTGTTCGCTGTCGGTGTAGAGACATTTGTGTCATTATATTATTAATTATAAACCAGCATGAATTGCTCACGATGAATGTGCCTCCTGCGTGTTACAACTTTGAGAATGAAGCGCGCAACATGCACGAACGTACGCACGAACACACACACACACACACACACACACACACACACACACACACACACACATGCATTCTCAAACACTCGCATGCATGCATGATGCTACTTCAGTAGCGTCATCTCCATCACAAATAAAGGTCCAGGAAACGTTATGCAGTCCATCTGCTCAACCTATCTATAAATGGTCCTGGAATCCAAAACCTTTTCTCTTCTGGGGACACTACGTGGCGAAATGTCTACGCTTCTACTGACATTCACCGCCTTGACTACAAGCGTGCTCGCACGAATTTCTGCCGCGGCATTTTGTTTGCCTACGTAGTTGTTCCACTGGATGATTTGTTAGGTATTTGAAAGACGAGTGCGCAGTAAATACAAATGGCAATCAATTTTTAGCAACGGCGCTTTTCTATGGTTAACGTAATAAGTATAACTAATTGCAACAACGACCTTCCAAGTATCTCGATACATCTAAAGATCTCCCGCCTTTTGGTCACTTTTCAAACATAATCTCATTCTCCCACTTTATGCATATTTTATTTTACGATGTTTTTTTATTTTCAGTGTTATTGGCTTGACTGAGTTTACTTACAAACGAATGTGCAATATAATATAATGAGTTAGGGATGTAGATCAATTTAACAAGCCAAACCCCTGAAAATCACTTCATTTGCAAATGTTCACGTCTTTAGGTGGGCGGGCCGGATGTAAAATCAAACATTAATAAATTAAATTAAGGGCAATGCAACTAAAAGTATGCGTTGAATAATTAATATAATAAATACAGTTAAATTAAATTAAGGTCATCCGATTTAAGTAAACTCCTTTACGACAATAATTTGTTATCGATGGAATGAAACATGAGGATACATTTTTGTGATATTGAAAATCTGTTCAATAATTGATGATTAATTAATATTTTGTTCTGATCATCAATTAATATTGAATATGTATCATTTCGTCTGTATGTAATTAAGTAGTGGATGTGTTCACACATGTTGTAGATATGAAGTGAATGTTATAAAATCGTATGAGTGATGATGTATTGTATAGTTTAAAGAACGAACAATAAACGCTAAATAAATAACCATCAATGTTTGAATGTTTATCAAAGCATATTACAACATTTTCGTCAATGTTATAATCCAATTTTCACTCAGTAGTCTAAATGTTCAAAATTAATTAGCATTTCTTGGTGCGGTGGATGAGTCTAGTTTGTATACTTCACGGCCGTTCGGAGGAACAGCTGGACACCCCGGACGGTCTGGACACTGGAAAACAAAGTAATAGTCCGTCTTGTCGCTGCCGTCTTTGCGGAAAAGGGTGTCAAAAGGCGGAGATCGTTTTTCTGTGTCAGGTCATCGTCTTGTACACGGTCATCGTGCTCAATATTTTCAATCTAACGAAAGGTCGAGGCGATTCGAATCAGTAGACGGCACTGTTCAGGAGTTCTCTCGCGATGGCATCGACTGACTTTCATCTGACATTACCTAGTGATGCATCTATGGGCGTACACCCGGACAACACGTTCACCACTTCACGGCGCTAATGCCTTGTTCGGCCATGTTGTCGGTGTTACCGCAAAAATCAGGACCGAAGCCGGTTATTACAACGGGGCTGCTAATCTGATCTGGGCGATCAATTGAGGATAGGCAGACGTCATGGCGGAGAACAAAGTGAAATTGAGCTATTGCGACATCGTTAAAAATTACCATACACATGACACTGAGCATTGTATTGGAGAGACCAATATTGGGAGGAAACCTACTAAGGTTTTACAAGGGATACGTGGTTAGCCCGAGCTCGATCGTTCCTCCGTTCGAGAAGTGTTTTACGTTGTTCAAGTAGACTCCGCGGTGTATATAACCAGTGGGTTCGTCTCGTCCTACGTCTCCTCGAACGTCGTGGAACCACAGATAGTCGCCGAATGCCCTGTACCGTTGTTGCGTATCGCCCCGGTTTTTTTTTTTTTTTAATGTGTGTACTACATGCCTTGGTTGATCTGAGGGAATTCGTTGAGGAAAATCCGGACCATATTGCCTTAGTGAACGTATAGGGAAAACGTGTATGATCGCTCACTGGACGACAGCGCTCCATGGCGACTGCAGCACTATGCCAGCATCATCAGCGCTGCCTGCCACGACGACGAACGAAGGGCTGGTCATCGGGTAATTTTTTTGTAAGGGGTGGACATCTATTAAGACATCAGGCGATACCACCACCACCATCCCGTCCACCCTTTGACCCCTCTGGCTAGATAACCACCCCCTAACAAAAAATAAGACCTTTGACCCAAGTTAGATGATCCCTGTCCGATGACCAACCCTTCGTCGTGGTCGCCGGCAAATAGCGCTGATGCTGCTGATGTAGTGCTACGATAATACACTTATTTCCCAATACTTTCTCAAAGGCAATATCGCCCGGGTTTTCCTCAATGTCTATTTTAATAACCTCAATTGATGGGGGCTCTTTTGAGGATCGAGGTGGACTTACTAACTACTCATTATCATATGTATATATAATTTGCACTACGAACTTTTTTTAACACAAATAAGAATCTTCACTTCACTTTCCCATAACCCGTAAGGATCGTTGGGGCACCATTGATGACTTTCTAACCAGCTCTCTCCACGTTTCCCTGTTCTCTACAGCCCTCTGGGAGTCAGCGAACTACATTCCTGTCCACTCTTTGAAGTTGTCTTCCCACCTCTTCTTCTGTCTACCTCTTCGTCTCCCCCCTCTTACGGTACCTTGCAAGATAATCTTTGCAAGGCCAGATGATCGTGATATATGACCGTACCACTTCAGTTTACGCTTCTTAACTGTTGTAAGAAGGTCGTCATATAGTCCGATGGCTTGTTTGATCTTGTTACGGACAGCATCGTTAGTAACATGGTCTTTGTATGATATGTGCAAGATCTTCCGGAAGCATCTCATTTCCATGGCTTGTATCCTCTTCTGTAGATCTGCTGAAAGGGTCCATGTTTCAGAAGCGTACAGAAAGATGGACATAACAAGGGAGCGCATCAGCCTTATTTTCGAACTGACAGTGATGTTTCTGTCGTTCCATAAGGGTTTCAACCTTGTTAGTGCTGCTGTTGTCTGTGCAATCCTGGCAAGTATCTCCGGTTTGGAACCCTCATCTGTGATAATTGATCCCAAGTACCTGAAGCTTGTTACTGCCTCAAGTCTCTGTCCATTAACTTTGACCTCTATGCTGATGCCTTGTGTGCTGTTTGTCATCAGTTTGGTCTTTTCGGCACTGATCTCCATGCCGTATGATGAAGATGTTTTCTCAAGGCGCTCCACTAAATTGACTAGTTCTTGTTCATCTCCTGCTAGGCCGTCGATGTCGTCAGCAAAACGAAGGTTGGTGATTATCCTGCCTCCAATGCTGACAGTGCCTTGATGGTTTTCTAAAGCATCAGTCATTATCCTTTCCAGAAAAATGTTGAAGAGCGTTGGTGATAGTAGGCATCCTTGTCGAACTCCAACAGTTGTTCGAAACCAGTCTCCTATGCTGCTGTTGAAGGTTACTGCACTGGTGGCATTGTCATATAGGTGTTCAATGGTTCGGACAAGCTTGGAGCCAATGTTGTACTTCCTCATGGTTGCCCATAGGGCCGCATGCCATACCTTATCAAAGGCCTTCTTGAAATCTATAAATACATGATACAGGCTTTGCTGATGTTGAAGGTGTTTCTCGCAAAGGATTCTAAGGTTGAAGATCTGTTCAATGGTGCTCCGTCCTGCTCGAAAACCCGCTTGTTCTTCAGCGATAATCTCTTTTGTCTGGGGTTTGAGTCTGTTGAGTAGTATCTTCAACATGACTTTGCTCGGGTGGCTGATGAGGCTGATTGTTCTGTAGTTTTGGCACATCTGTAGGTTGCCTTTCTTGGGAAGTGTGATGATCAGTGACTGAGTCCATGGGGTGGGCCATTCTCCTGTCTGCCAGATCTTGTTGCAGATTGTTGTAAGTGTGGTAATCAAGGCTTCTCCCCCAGCTTGAACCAGTTCTGCTGGTATGTTATCAGTTCCAGCTGACTCCTTTTTTCAGAGACTTTACTGCAGCCTCTACTTCCTACTTCCTGAAGAATGGGGTAGTCGTCCTCTTCAGTAGTCTGTGGACAGTTTAGTACTACTGGGTCTCCGTTGGTGTTGTGGCTGTACAGTTCTGAGCAGTATTCTGTCCATCGATTGAGGATCTGCTGTTCTTCTGTCAGGCATTTCCCTGATTTGTCTTGGATAGTAGTAGTTATCCCTTTCTTCACTGATGTCAGGTCTTTCACTATTTGATAAGCCTTCTTGCTGTTGTTCTTGCTCAAGCTGTCTTCCATTTCACAGCACTGTTCTGCTATCCAGTTATCTTTTGCTCTTCTCATATCTTGTTTGATCTTCTTGTTGACTTCTCTGTATTTTGTTGCACCTTCAGGATCACATTTTCTCCTTTTCAATTCCCTTCTTTTGTCACAGAGATCTAGGACGTCTTCTGTGACCCATGGTTTCTTTGTCCGACGGTGTTTTCCAAGGATCTCGCTGGCTGTGTCGGTCACTATTTTGTTGAAGGTGTTGGTCAGCAAGTTCACGTCGGTATATTTGTCATCCAGTATGATAAGTGGTGCAAATTTCCCACCTATCATTGCTTTGAATGCTCCTGCTACATCAGGATCCTTAAGTTTCTCGATGTCAAATTTTATTCTTGTTGGCTTTGGTTTGCTGATCCTCTTCAGGCGAATGTGGAAGGTTGTCATCAGCAAGTCGTGATCACTTCCGATATCTGCTCCTGGAAAGCTTCGTGTCCTGGCAATGTTCACTCCTGTGTGAAAGCGCCGTTTCACCAAGATGTAATCGATCTAATTGTGATGTTTTCCATCTGGGCTGTGCCAGGTCCATCTTCTAGATGTTTTGTGTGGGCCAAATGTGTTAGCCAGCATCAGCTCATTGTACATTGCAAATTAAAGGAGCCTATGACCTCTCTCATTTGTTTCCGCGTTGCAGAAAGGTCCGCAAGTGTCTTGCCAGTTGGTCTGCGCATCCTTTCCCACTTTTGCATTCCAGTTTCCTAGTACAATAAGATTGTCTTTCTTTGGCGTTTCCTCTATGACTTCTTGCAGCTGGCCATAGAAATCTTCCACCTCACTGTCGTCATAATCAGACGTTGGGGCATAAACTTGCATGACTGTCATGTTGAAGGGAGTTGCCTTCAGGCGGATGGTGATGAGCCAACTGGAGATAGGGCGACAACCCATGACAGTGTTCACAATGTCTTTGTGAACAAGAAACCCAACGCCTTGTTCGTGTTTGTCATTCTTGCTACTGAAGTACACCTTGTGTCCTTCTTCGGTCGATGTTTCACCAAAGCTTTTCCATCGCATCTCGGCGAGTCCAAGCAGATTCCACCTGTATCTCTCCATCTCATGTGTGAGTTCTTTTAGTTTTTCTGGAGCTCTCAATGTCCTGACGTTCCATGTGCCGATGGTGATGTCGTTTCTTCCACGTATCTTTTTGGTAGGGGCACCAGTAGCATACTTAACACCCCCGTCCTGATGTACGGCGGGAGGCGCGGTCATTTTTGACCCGGGCTGCGACCGATCCGGTATGTGATTCAAACTGATTTTCATGATCATGGTGTGTCTAGGGCAGATTTGCAACCTAGCGGAGCCCATCCCTCTCCAGGCTGGTTGACCACAGCCGATATCCACCAAAAAAGTGGCTCGCCTTGGTCCTGAACACGTGGTCGTTGAACTCATCTTGGAGCCCTTCCGTCCTGGCCGTTGACTTCATCGAGGAAGACGTCCGCCCTGTGATGTCATGTTAACATCACCGTATTTTACCCATACGTGGTAGACTCGTGGGGCGAATAATAAGAATACACCTATTTAATGTCACATATTTGAATTTTTACATACAGGGCGCGCATGCAAAGGAGGAATGGGAATGACAAACTCATTCACTCACTATGAAAATCGTACACACCAAACCCTTGTGTCGCACTCTTGTCAGAGTACGATGTTGGGACATGGAAGGATCACTGCTGGTAGTTTTCATTGCACGGACATGTAGGTAAAGTCATCCCCCAGGCATTACGCCTTAGGAAGCCATGAAGGCTTATATGGCCAGTGCTTAAACCTGGTTTCTGTAGTGCGAAGCAACTTAGAGTGCAGTTATACTGACCCTCCTGGACGGGACACTAGTCCATCGCAGGTACCTTCCAAACAGTGTTTGTACTCATTTGCAGGTGAGTAGACTGAGGCAAAGTAGGGTAAACGAAATTGCCTAAGCTTCGAAAACGAACCGTGCCCAGTGTGGGTCTTGAACTCACAACCCTCGAATTTAGAGTCCAAAACCTTAACCACTAGGCCACGGCTGCCCCCTCTGCCACGGACATGTATACTGCAGATATTATAATGGTGATCATGTGGCTACGTTTGTGTGGACTTGGTTGTACTTGAATGAATTAACGGTTCATATAACATCGAATCGCATAGAGTAAATAATATCACATAGAGTGAACGTAATATCACAATCCTGATGAGGCTGTTCTTCATTGTACGTCTTCTTCCTGTTGCCATCACTGTCATCATCTCTTAAAACTCCACCCTGAATGCACTTAACCCATCGATTCGCTTAGTCCATTTGGAATCAGGTTTTTTGATCATCATATGTGTAGTTCCCAAATAGTTAATGTAGTCTGTTTAATAAAATAGTTAGGTCCTTTGTAAAAATTATTGACATACTTTATTGTGACCGTTAGATCGGGTAACTTCCCAATGTTTCAATAGTTTTATATTATAATAGGCAGAGAACCGGAGAACGTATGCATATTTTCACCAAGTTTGATCGGATCTGGACAAGAGTAATTTAATAATGGTTCAGATGATTTCATCAAAACTAAATAAAACATTTGTACAAACAAACCATTATGTGGTAGTGGACGCTAGATACGTGTAACCCTTTGGACGAGCGGAAAAAGCTAATTGATATGAGCTGTAATAGTTGCTGCCAAATAGATGATTTGGAGTTTTGTGTTGGCACAAATAAATGTTGTATACAACGAAAAGTGCAAACATTTGGACCATACATTTATCAAACTCTGGTGGATATTCTAGACATGGATACATTCGTCAATCATATAGACTCTGCTTAAATAATATCGGGCCAACAACACTGACACCATGGACGACGTTAGGTCATGTTTGGTGCATTAATGCCCTCCACCCACTCCATACGAGGGGGCGGTAATGCAGTGGCTTAGCGGTTGGATCGCCGGAGAACCCGGGCGCGAATCTTCTTGCTGCCGTTTCGAAACTTTGGCAGCTTCTTTCACCCACGTTCTCACTGCTCACTCAGCTGTATAAATGAGTACCTGACTACACAAATAGATGTGTATATGAATGCATAGTATTCGCGCAATAATTGCAGCGTGGCTGAATGCTTTCCACACAAATTGAGATGGCGTTAGAATGAAAAGTCTGCCAGGGGGTGAAGTGTAAAGCGCTTTGAGAAGTCCCAAGGACTGTATTCCGCGTTCTGTTATTATGAATGTACTTTTACACCACACTATATATGTAAACGTTTTACATCACGAACGTGTGACGTGTTTTATCTAAATTACCCATTCAACATCTCGCGGAATTATTTTATTTAGGGTTGCAATGGTTTAACAACGTAAATAAACGGATTTGCTTAACAGATCACGGTCTCATGTAATGCATCGGTAAATAAAAAAAAACATATTGGCCCCCATTATGCTGGAAAAAACCAAGGTCGCCCCAACTTGATGTTTATTACGTTTTCTTTTATTGAAAGGTTTTCTTAATGCAACTTTCCATCAGCGTACTGTTGAGCTGTGAACGCACCTTGCAAGTGGGATTCATTGCCAGGCAGCGGAAAATCAAACAACAGGATCCGTGCTGCTATTGTATTGCTGCATTATCTGTTTGAGCACTTATCAGCAACATTTAGTAAAACCAAACTTTCACGTATGTTCGTTAGGGAATACGTATCAACACAACAACCAGAAAAATGCCATTTGCGACGTTAATTGCCACCTGACGTGCGTTTTACAAGAAAAACACCAGAACCGGCTGGTGATTAAAACGTGTTTATTGGCTGTATATCTGAGCAAGCGGTGTCTGTTTTGACAAAAAGAAATACCATCACGCGCTTTTCGAGTAACAGACACACTAAGTGTGCAATAAATAAAAACCCTACACGACAATTATCGCCAAGGCACACATATGTACCATTGTGTAGCGTAATATCATTTGACCAAAGCGGTTCTACTCGAACAGTTATGGCAGTAGGCACGTAACAGGATACCGCTGTGTCGCTATGTCGCGAATAAATCAGATGCTGGCTGACAGTGGCATTTGTCAAGTCGGTTTTAAACTTGTCCTCCGTGCTTGAGTTAAACGAGCCATACGTAGTTTGTAGCAAATATTTCCCTTGGTGCTAAATCAACGAACATATTTCATTCGTACATTGTCAAGGAAACAAATTTTACAATTCGCGTTTGACACTCGCAATTATCAGGAACAGGAACAGGAACAGGAAATATTTATTTGTCCCAAAAACAACAAAACAGAGTATTCAACACAAAAACCATATAATATATTACATCTATGTCGACATAAGAAAACGAAGTGGTACGAATATAGAGTACGGTCTGAAAATAAAAGATAATGTCATATAAGGGACAGGAGACTCCTAGTAAGACTAAAAATTAATCGCTAACGTAGGAGCCACACTGTCAATTAATATCACCCGTTATTAACATAAAAAAAATAAAAAAAAAATAAAAATATCACAATCTGACCAACACAACACACATAGAAGAAACTCACAAAACCAACCTCTCCAGAAAAAAAACCACCAAGAAGGACAACTGCTCAACATCCAACTCAAGTCACTGGATAAGTTTCTAACAGTCAATTTATCCCGCTTATTTCACCGCATCACGATCGACCAGAGCTTCTCGGCGGATGACTTCCCCCCAATGTGGCCCAATTCTGCAGCATTCCTCGGGGGTCTGCAATAAAATCGGAGTACTAATTGTCTTCATCAACACTGACTATAAAATAATTGTTGTCATTAACTGGAATTAACGTATTCTCAAATCAAATGGGAGTTGCTTGCATCATTGTTCCGTCACGCGTGACCTGCTAGTGTACTAGATCCCACGCTGCAGCAGTTAGAGGTAGTTCGATCCACACCAACTGAACGGGCCAGTAAGTCAACAGAGTCAAACATGAAGAGGTTAGTGTGACGTTTTGTTATTCTGGTCAGGTGGCGTATTTAAGCAAAACATGGTTCGTTCTGTCGCCGTGAAAATAAATAATGTCAATGTCGACGTCGGGTTTTGCCTCTGACTTTAAATCCATCAGTTTGGATTGTACAACATGGCTCAATGTTGTAGTATACGGAGTACTTCAAATACGATAACATATGCATGCATTTATATATGCTATTTCAGTGACACCTCTTTCTTGGTTGTGTGAAGTCAGCCCGTGTTCGCCGTTATATTCGTCTTCACTAGCTGAGCGATCAAAATAATGACAAAAACGCTGTAATACTTATTTATGTGGAAGTGGTCTTTTGCTAGGAAGCTATTTTGGAAAACCGATTGTCAAGTGGATTCGGTTCGGCTGCCCGCTCCAATGTGGTCTCTTTGAACATGATATATCGTTATTTAGCATGAAGTTTGTATTAGTGTCAACTCTATCACATGTCTGAATTTTGATATCAAATGGTTTCATGACAATACTGATGCATGTCGTCGCTGCTCTGTCTGTCAATTAAGTCGACAACATAATAATATTATATCGACTACTCTATAAATAGCAACCGATGTGGGAAAAGTCATATTAGATGCAACACGTATCATATGCTTCAATCTGATACAGTTCACTTGCATCAGATTCTAGTAGCTGTTTGGTTGACTCTCTTAGCACAGCATATATGTCACTTTTGTAAAACTTGGTTGATTTGTTTATTTATTATTTGTCTCCATGAAAATATTAAAATATGTGGCGGTTCCCATGCACATTTTTTATTATCTGACAAAGTAACAACTACGTCTGAAACAAACTTAGCAAAAGTGATATTAAAAGCCACATTTTGCCCAAAAGGAGTCATATCATTTCAGTAAAAGTTGGCCGAAATGTTAATTTATTATTCATCTCTATACACATGAAAATAGCTAATGCAGTGTCGGGCAAAACATTTAGGGTTTACTTTCTTAAAATCACTCGAGTTCCGAACTAAATTGTTCGCAACGAATTTACTACATACATTGTTCTCCACAAAGCGCTACTTTTTTTTCATTTAAATTTAACTTTTTTCTGTTCTTATTAATGTTGTTTTACAAAAACAAGTATCAGTTGTGTTCAGTATTTGCACAGAGGACATAGTTTCAATGTACATTATAACTTTTGTGTTGAATTCATGTTACAACTATGATGTGTAGACCGATGTGCACATTGCTTAATTTCAAGGTAGTCGGCCACCTTAAATTATTATACATTTGGTGCTTGTTTGACGTCATTCCCACGTCCCATTCGTGTTGGAGACATCACAGCTTGAATTATCGACCTGCAGGTCAGGATAATCATAAATTGTACAAACGGATGTACCACGCTGTGCTGTTGCAGTAGAGACATTTGAGCTGTCATTAATTATAAATCATACTGACTTGACACAATGAATGTGTCTCCTGCATGTAATATAGCATGATTATTTTTAGACTGGTTATGGGCTGTAGGAACAGAACTGTAGTAATAATGCGTTGAACACCGTAGTGAAATTATTAGTTTTATTTAGGTATATCTGTAGTAAATTTGATACACTTACCTAGACCATTGACCCACCTTATTTTCGCCACTTTCGCCAGTATAAAGTCACAAAGTACTGTAGCCATCCACAGTTATTTCATGAATGTGTAAATGACTAAACATTGTGTGGTTAAAAACTATTTTTGTTCACATATTTCTACTCTCGAATATGCAGATTGTAATTTCTTCATTGCCATATTTTTTCTTTCGTGTCGTCCTATAAAACACGCACATTCGAGTTCACACAGTTCTATCTTTCGGAAAAGTTGAAAAAATGTATTTCTACACAAGACACATTTCCATTTCTACATATAGTCATGCAATATGCATGGTTGCTGCACATGTTGCATATTTATAACGGCGACAGTTACCGAAGTGAGGTTGGCCCGGAGTTTAGACAAGTGCCTGATTTCATAGTAGGCTTTAGTTTAATTTGAGGCTTTAGTTTAATTGGAGACGTCAGTTCGATATTGAGCGATATGTCACCGGTAATGCATGTTTTAGTGACCTTTACAAATGCTGCCATTACCACCTTCCGTCCATAGAAGGTCACCGCTTCTCCACCTGCATTCTGGAATAATAATAAATTTTTTCATGCGTTGCTTTCGGTGTAGAGACATTTGTGTCATTACATTATTAATCATAAACCAGCATGAATTGCTCGCGATGAATGTGTCTCCTGCGTGTTACAACTTTGAGAATGAAGCGCGCATCATGTACGCACGCATGCAGACATGTAAGCAAGCACGCACGCACGCACGCACGCACGCACGCACGCACACACACACACACACACACACACACACACACACACACACACGCACGCACATGCACTCTCACACACTCACATGCATGCATCTTCTTCCTGTTGCCATCACTATCATCATCTCTTAAAACTCCACCCTGAATGCATTTAACTCAACAATTCGTTATGTCCATCTGGAATTAGGTTCTTTAATCATCATATCTGTAGTGCATAAATAGTATATGTAGTCGGTTTAATAAAATAGTTCGGTCCTTTGTAAAATTTGTTTAACAGAACAGATCACGGTCTCGTGTACTGCATCGGTAAATAAAAAAACATATTGGCCCCAATATGCTGGAAAAAACAAGGTCGCCCCAACTTGAGGTTTATGACGTTTTCCTTTATTTAAAGGTTTTCTTGATGCAACTTTCCATCAACGTACTTTTGAGCTATGAACACACCTTGCAAGTGGGATTCATTGCCAGGCAGCGCAAAATCAAACAACAGGGACAGTGCTGCTATTATATTGCTGCATTAACTATTTGATCACTTATCAGCAAAATTTTGTAAAAACAAACTTTCAAGTGTGTTCGTTAGGGAATACGTATCAACACAACAACCAAAAAAATGCCGTTTGCAACGTTAGAGAGACGTCATAATTGCCACCTGACGTGCGTTTAACAAGAAAAACACCAGAACCGGCTGGTGATTTAAACGTGTTTATTGGCTGTATATCTGAGCAAGCGGTGTCTGCTTTGACAAAAAGAAATACCATCACGCGCTTTACGAGTAACAGACACGCTACGTGTGCAATAAATAAAAACCCTGCACGACAATTATCGCCAAGGCACACCTATGTACCATTGTGTAGCGTAATATCATTTGACCAAAGCGGTTCTACTCGAAAAGTTATGACAGTAGGCACGCTACCTTCACAGGATACCGCTGTGTCGCTGTGTCGTGACTAATTCACATGATGGCTGACAGTGGCATTTGTCAAGTCGGTTTTAAACTTGTCCTCCGTGCTTGCGTTAACCGAGCCATTCGTATATTGTAGCAAATATTTACCTTGGTGCTCAATCAACGAACATATTTCATTCGTACATTGTCAGGGAACACATTTTACATTTCACGCTTGACACTCGCAATTATCACAATCTGGCCAACACAATACACAATACACAATGCTCAACCTCTAGTCAATGGATAAGTTTCTAACAACAGCCAATTTATGCCGCTTATTTCACCGTATCACGATCGATCAGAGCTTCTCCGCAGATGACCCCCCCCCCAATGTGGCCCAATTCTGCAGCGTTCCTCGGGGGTCTGCAATAAAATAGGAGTACTGATTGTCTTAATCAACACTGACTATAACATAATTGTTGTCATTAAATGGAATTAACGTATTCTCAAATCAAATGCGAGTTGTTTGCAGCATTGTTTAGTCATGCGTGACCTGCTAGTATACTAGATACCACGCTGCAGCAGTTAGAGGTAGTTCAATCCACACAACTGAACGGGCCAGTAAGTCAACAGAGTCAAACATGAAGAGGTTAGTGTGACGTTTTGTTATTCTGGTCAGGTGTCGTATTTAAGCAAAACGTGGTTCGTTCTGTCGCCAGGAAAATAAACAATGTCAATGTCGACGTCGGGTTTTGCCTCTGAGTTTAAATCCATCAGTTTGGATTGTACAACATGGCTCAATGTTGTAGTATACGGAGTACTTCAAATACGATAACATATACATGCATTTATATATGTTATTTCAGTGACACCTGTTTCTTGGTTGTTGTGAAGTCAGCCCGTGTTCGCCGTTATATTCGTCTTCACTAGCTGAGCGATCAAAATAATGACAAAAACGCTGTGACACTTATTTATATGGAAGTGGTCTTTTGCTAGGAAGTTATTTTGGAAAACCGATTGTCAAGTGGATTCGGTTCGGCCATATATATTTGCGGCTGCCCGCTCCAATGTGGTCTCTTTGAACATGATATATCGTTATTTAGCATGAAGTTTGTATTAGTGTCAACTCTATCACACGTCTGAATTTTGATATCAAATGGTTTCATGACAATACTGATGTATGTCGTCGCTGCTCTGTCTGTCAATTAAGTCGACAACATAATAATATTATATCGACTACTCTATAAATAGCAACCCATGTGGCAAAAGTCATATATGCAACACGTATCATATGCTTCAATCCGATACAGTTCACTTGCATCAGATTCTAGTAGCTGTTTGGTTGACTCTCTTAGCACAGCATATATGTCACTTTTGTAAAACTTGGTTGATTTGTTTATTTATTATTTGTCTCCATGAAAATATTAAAATATGTGGCGGTTCCCATGCACATTTTTTATTATCTGACAAAGTAACAACTACGTCTGAAGCAAACTTAGCAAAAGTGATATTAAAAGCCACATTTTGCCCAAAAGGAGTCATATTATTTCAGTAAAAGTTGGCCGAAATGTTAATTTATTATTCATCTCTATACACATGAAAATAGCTAATGAAGTGTCGGGCAAAACATTCAGGGTTTACTTTCTTAAAATCACTCGAGTTCCGAACTAAATTGTTCGCAACGAATTTACTACATACATTGTTCTCCACAAAGCGCTACTTTTCTTTCATTTAAATTTAACTTTTTTCTGTTCTTATTAATGTTGTTTTACAAAAACAAGTATAAGTTATGTTCAGTATTTGCACAGAGGACAAAGTTTCAATGTACATTATAACTTTTGTGTTGATTTCATGTTACAACTATGATGTGTAGACCGATGTGCACATTGCTTAATTTCAACGTAGTCGGCCACCTTAAATTATTATACATTTGGTGCTTGTTTGACATCATTACCGCGTCCCGTTCGTGTTGGAGACATCACCGCTTGAATTATCGACCTGCAGGTCAGGATAATCATAAATTTTACAAACGGATGTACCACGCTGTGCTGTCGCAGTAGAGACATTTGAGCTGTCATTAATTATAAATCATACTGACTTGACACAATGAATGTGTCTCCTGCATGTAATATAGAATGTTTATTTTCAGACTAGTTATGGGCTGTAGGAACAGAACTGTAGTAATAATTCGTTGAACACCGTAGTGAAAGTACTACTTTTATTTAGGTAATATGTAGTATATTTGATACACTTACCTAGACCATTGACCCATCTTATTTTCGCCACTTTCGCCAGTATAAAGTCACAAAGTACTGTAGCCATCCACAGTTATTTCATGAATGTGTAAATGACTAAACATTGTGTGGTTAAAAACAATTTTTTTTCACATATTCTACTCTCGAATATGCAGATTGTAATTTCTTTATTGCCATATTTTTTCTTTCGTGTCGTCCTATAAAACACGCACATTCGAGTTCACACATTCGATCTTTCGGAAAAGTTGAAAAAATGTATTACTACACAAGACACATTTCCATTTCTACATATAGTCATGCAATATGTATGGTTGCTGCACGTTGCATATTTATAACGGCGACAGTTACCGAAGTGAGGTTGGCCCGGAGTTTAGACAAGTGCCTGATTTCATAGTAGGCTTTAGTTTAATGTGAGGCTTTAGTTTAATTGGAGACGTCAGTTCGATATTGAGCGATATGTCACGGGTAATGCATGTTTTAGTGACCTTTACAAATACTGCCATTACCACCTTCCGTTCATAGAAGGTCACCGCTTATCCACCTGCATTCTGGAATAATAATAATTTTTTTTTCATGCGGTGCTGTCGGTATAGAGACATTTGTGTCATTACATTATTAATCATAAACCAGCATGAATTGCTCACGATGAATGTGTCTCCTGCGTGTTACAACCATGAGAATGAAGCGCGCATCATGTACGCGCGCATGCAAACAAGTAAGCAAGCACGCACGCACGCACACACACACACACACCCGCACGCACATGCACTCTCACACACTCGCATGCATGCATGAAGCGAGCTAATTCAGTAGCGACATCTCCATCACGAATAAACCCCCGAATATCACTTCACTTGCAGATGTTCACGTCTTTAGGTGGACGGGCCGGATGTAAAATAAAACATTAATAAATTAAATTAAGGGCAATGCAACTAAAAGTATACATTGAATAGTTAATATAATAAATACAGTTAAATTAAATTAAGGTTATCCGATATAAGTAAACTCCTTTAAGACAATAATTAGTTATCGATGGAATGAAACATGAGGCTACGTTTTTGTATTATTGAAAATCTGTTCTATTAATTAATGATAAATTAATATTTTGTTCAGGTTATCAATGAATATTTAATATGTATCATTTTTTCTGTATGCAATTAAGTAGTGGAAGTGTTCAGAAAATGCTCTAGATGTGACAATGAATGTTAAAGAATCTAGTGACTGATGTATTGTATATTTTAAATAATACAATAAACGTTAAATAAATAACCATCCATGTTTTAATGTTTATCAAAACATATTATAACATTTTCCCCAATGTTCTAAACCAATTTTCACTCAGTAGTCCAAATGTTCAAATTAATTAGCATTACTTCCTATTACACACGCCCATATATTATAGAACTTGTATATATTGTGAATAAACCAAAACAGACGTCCTGCCCGCTGATGTGTGGTCTATTCGTCTTATCTTGGTAACAGTTAACGCACTTGATATGTTTTGTCTTACACATAACACTGCAACACTGCATACATTAAAATATGATCAATAATGTCTGAAATCATCATAGGAAATTATTTTGACCAGCTACTTCGGAATGATGCAGATTAATATGTCTTGAATATAGCAAGTCAACTACACATTATGTACATGACTATATATGTTTATATTTACTAAACATATCAAAATTCCACTCACTCGGACGTGACAAACACATACAGCTAGTCGTTGAAAGCAAGACAGAGAAAACAAATACGATTTATTTCATAACAAAGCAATTAGCTGGGAGTAGTCGTCAAAAAGACACATTATATTATGAAGTGGTAAACATCAGGCAGCGTTGTTGGAAAGTCCCCAAAATACACATTTAAATTTTGTGCCTATGATAATGTTATTTCGCTTCAGTTATGAAGAGGGAAACTTATTGGATGCTATTAATTGTTACCACAGAAAATTCATTTCAGTGATAAAAACAAATCAAATGAAACCTTAACATCTTGAATTCTTTCTGATTTTTACAAATGTGTTGATCGGTAAACGTTACCACGCCAGTCACTGTAGGATCACATGGGGCACATGTGTGCTATTGCACGTGTAGAAACCAGTCATACGCCATGAATAACAACTAACTTAAAAGTTTGCCTGGCTTGGGTTTTTTAACTGATGCGGCGCTTTACGTCGGATTTACCAAGCAGAAAGGCTGCCGTTATCCCGCGCATACGCTTCTTGCAATCGAATTGTCAGACGGACGTTTGGACTGCACAAAGGCGTCGGCCATCGATTTATTATGTGATAATGAAGATGTAGACTGCACTTGTAGTTATACATACAACAAACAATTGTAGTTCAAGTTTATGGCAGCAAACATCACGAACCACCTTGAAGCCACGTCCATACGCTAGCGAACAATGACAGCGAATGGGCGGGAAAAACAGTCGCCCTTCCTCTACCGGGTACGAATCGTAATTTGGCATACTGGTATCGCGCAACACTCCCCTATCGACGCCATATCTAGCCACGACTCTACTGTGTGTTTGTGCTGGTAGAATTCTCTGGCACTTTACATCGAATTTGTTTGGTTGGTGGCGGCCTGCATTGCGTTGCGCACAGTTTCATCTGAGGACTTTTAGCGCTAAAACAACACGTGACATTGCAAGTAAATAACATTTAGATCACCGTATAATGCACACCCATAGTAAGACGTGGTTAACTGTCGATAATAAGGTTCGTTACTGTGGATTATCATAATGATCTATTTGTTGACTCGCATGACTTGAAAATATACACGCAATATAATCACGCATGAGAGATGGCTGGGCGATATTTTAAGTAAGACTAATAATGACAGTGCACATGTCTTATCATATAGGATACAATATCAGTAACATCACATAGAAAGGAGCATGTACCAACTTATATCATTTATAAACATTATAAAGTGTAAAGGATATTTGCAGAATTTTTATTTGTATATAAAACATGTATGTAGCGATGACAGTGTTTAGACAGTAACTTTGTACATTCCTTGTGTTTGTTGTACCTACTGTTTCTGTACATTGTTTCTGACTAATCTCCAGATTTACAATTTTGTCAGAATGCCAACCGCAACAAAACAACTGCCACCAATTTGTATTCTGAGAAAGACAATTACAACACCAACTCGCCTCCAAAATGAGATGAAGAGAACACATTTTAGCAATGCAGCATTTGTCAGTGAACGGGGCATGGAATCTATGATGGTAAAGACTGTGAATGTCATACAAATGGTGACTGGTGTGACAACATTCAAATGTACGATGTTTTCATTAGGCCAGCACTGGTTGTTTAGCGCTACTGCGTCATATCCGGTTCTTGTTGGCGACATCCTAGATTACAATTTGTTGTGGTGTGGGCAAGCCGGACGACATCTGAATAACCTTTTCAAGCGCATGTAACATGTCGTGCTGTAATGCAGACATGTATGCCTTCATAAATGATAAACTATAATGTCATGCAGGCCAAATTTTTTACGTTTGATTTATGAATTAATGTACCAGTAATTATGCCAACATACAAAATGAAAATAATACGTATACATTACTGACATATTACGCCAGTCTTCACATACTTAACCCTGTTGAGCTGCTGCGTTAACATTGTATCTACGAGGCTGTGCTACGTCTTGTCACGGGCTTATCCTAATATATGCACACGGGCGTATGTCCTGCGCTGTTATTCCACATAAAAGTGTTAGTTTACACTGAAATGTATTTATGTGTCATGTTATTGTCGCATTATATGTTATATCGTACATACGTACACTGATGCACATCCGTGCACACAAACACACAAACACACACACACGATTACCCGCGCAAACGTACACACACACACACACACATGCGCACACTCGCACACACGCACGAACGCATGGACGCACGCGCACGCACGCACGCACGCAACCCCCCCCCCCCCGACACAAATGCTTAGCAGTTGCCGTCGCTGTCACGTCGTTATATCGGACACAGTTTCGGAAGATAATAAATCACTCTCTACATTGCTGACGTCGACATCATACTGGAGTTGTCGAGGACCAGCCCCAGGAACGTCAGATTCACAACTACCAAACACCGTGTAGCAATATGGCTCCATTATATATGTATACAAACGCACACGCACACGCAAACACATTCCATGCGCATAAACACACACGCACAAACGCACGAACGCGCACAACAGTCACGACATCTCCGAAACAAATCAGGCTCCGTGAAAACAAAACGATGATAATGCAGAGATATGCGATACCTAGAAATGTTCCACGAAGCCTATCTATTTTTTTGGACCGGGCACTAGGTTATTTGTGACAGTTTTAGAATTAGCTACATTGTTATTATTGTGGGTGAACTGTTTTACAAAGAACACTTCTTAGGACATTAATGAACAAATTTCATACGTGTTTGACTCGTTGCCCAATGAAACGCGAGATACTGGCTGCATTGTTCTGTCAGGTGTGACCGGCGACAATAGATATACCCAGCAATAGCAGTTGAAGTTAGATAGAAACGAGAACTGTCAAGACAACAGTGGTAAACACGAAGAGGTTATTTGCGTGTGTGTGTGTGTGTGTGTGTGTGTGTGTGTGTGTGTGTGTGTGTGTGTGTGTGTGTGTGTGTGTGTGTGTGTGTGTGTGTGTGTGTGTGTGTGTGTGTACGTCCGGGTGTGTATGGATATGTGTACTTGTTTGATAATATCAGACAAGTACACACACCTGCACACAGTGTGTCACCCTCGGACATTGTGACATCATTTCTTTTAGCACATACACGTATCTATACACACGTATTTGTGATAAAATCAGTACTTTTCATAACTATGTTAATAAAGTTTTGTACCGAGCGTTGCATCCAGTAGATGCATCAAGTTGCATCATGTAGATCAGGTTGTT